>JAIMZG010000372.1:0-42275 GCA_020466075.1 Colletotrichum coccodes
AGCCAGGCTACTAAATATAATAATTTTCTGGACTCGTGATGAGTTGCAGTCATCATCAGATCAACCTGCAGCTTGCCACCGGCCGGGACTGGACCGTTGGTACACCGTACGTTCCCATCGCCTTTACGATTACGGGATAATGGTTCCGTGGCGTAGCATCTTCAAGATCCTTCAGCACAAGCTTTCAAGTGCCGAACGTTGGGGTAGGAACATCAAAGAATCATGCGGGCGGAAGACGTAATGATGCGGGGAACGGACGCTACGGGGGACAATTCGGGAGCCTTACCCCGCTAGACTTGGCGCATGTCATTTGCTGATGGTGGTCGCAATCCCTGAGCTCCATCGTCTGATGCAGTGTTTAGTTTCACAGAAGAAAACGTCCGTCTACGGGCTCGACTTCATATATGAGCGGTCGATAGCTCAAAGACCATTTGTACCTGGTGATTAGAGAAATGCCACAGTCTCATTCTAGTGTACCTGTGTTGTTGCAGTTGGGCACACTTCCAGAAGTGTCTGTTCGCGAGTACCAAAGCTCGCAATCATCGATTCATCACTCGATTGGGTTCCGAGGCTCTAGCACCCATTCATCATGCGTGGCTTGGCAATCCTCGCATCGCTAGCCGCAAGCCTAGTCCTCGGACTGGAGGCCCCCCCATCTGCTGCTGATGTTTATCTTTCGGGCGTTGATCTGGATATTCCAAGCGCCAGCGACTGGGCCGAAAGGGCGGAGAAAGAAGGCCGAAGTCTTTGCATCCTTGAGCCGGAAAAAGATGGAGGGGATGATGCGCCGGCGCTGCTGGTCGCGCTAAACGACAAGTGCCGGACCAAGAGCATCGTCGTGCTTTCCGGTCCCATATACCACATCAACTCACCCATGGTTACTACCGAGCTGGACGATGTGGTGATTGACCAGCGCGGCAGGTTGCTTTGGAGCAACGACACCAGCTACTGGCTCTCCGTGTCGATGCCAGTTGGTTTCCAGAATCAGAGCACGGTCTGGCATTTTGGCGGCGACCAGGTCGTGTGGGAGGGCCATGGAGTCGGCACGCTCGACGGCAACGGCCAAGTCTGGTATGACCTGAACAAGGGCGGGTCGAACATGCCTCGTCGGCCGATGAACATCAACTTCCGAGACTTCTCGAACTCCGTCGTCAAAGGCCTTCGATTCGTCCAGAGCCAGATGTGGACGATGAACATCATGTACTCGAAGAACCTAGTCTTCGAGGACATATACGTGAACAGCACTTCGTCCACAGAGAACAAGTCCCTTAACACAGACGGCGCCGACACCATGTATTCGGACAACGTTACCTTCCGACGTTGGGTTGTTGTGAATGGTGACGATGCCATTGCCGTGAAAGCCAACTCTAGCAACATCTACATCTACGACAGTGAGTTCTTTGGCAGCACTGGCATTGCCATGGGGTCTATCGGACAGTTCATAGGCCAGTTTGAGTATATCGAGAACTTCCTGGCAAGGAACGTGACCTTGCATGACACACTTCGGGGTTGCTATTTCAAAACCTGGACCGGAATCCAAATCGGATATCCGCCAAACGGTGGCGGCGGCGGGACGGGGTTTGCTCGCAACATCGTCCTGGAAGACATCAGACTCGACCAGACCCGCAGCGAGCCACTCTTCATCACGCAGTGCGAGTCGTTCTCGGGGCACGCGGGCGAGTCGTGCGACACGTCGACGTTTAAGATCTCGGATGTCATATGGAAAGACGTCAGCGGGACCATCACGGACGCCGTACCCAGCTCAGGGTTCTTTCGGTGTAGCGCTGCAGCCGGTGGGTGCAGCAACCTCACGGTCGAGAATTTCACCGTCAAACCCGTGGGCCAGGATGCCGTGTTGGATAAATGGCTTTGTAAGAATGTTCAAGGTGACGAAGGATTCGATTGCCAAGAGATAGAAGAGAGCGTTGATGAGCTCTGAATATTGTTTTCCGTATTGTCATGCAGATCCGACGCATCCGGACTCCTGCTTTGGTTGGGCTGGTCTGGGCGGCATAATGTCGGACAGCTCCATGTTAGCGTTCAATTAATACGCTGTTCCTCGTCGACGGGCCGCGAATTTTCAATAGCATGCTTCTGAGTGTACACTCATACCTATGCCAAGTGTCTTGGTCGAATATGTAACCCTTGATGGGTCTTTGTATCCTGTCGGGTTGTTACCCCAATGCCGCCGCACTTCTTGGAACGGGCCTCGGCCGAAGCCGGAGAGTTTAGACTCCGTACGCCGATATCTCGACCTTCCGACGGTCCAATGGGGATCGATTTTCGCCGCGAACAGTAAACAGTCCAATGTCCGTCTCCATTTCAGGCAAACTTCCAGGCTGTCTCTGCATTCGCCTTTCCCTTCTTTGGATCGGCCAAGATACCTATGACCAAAACCGTAAGATTGTTGAACACTCACATCCTCAAGATCCAGAGAAAGCCGACCCAGTGATGAGTATCCGACATGACTCTATTTGGGACAAGGAAGCAGGCTCACATCAGCAGCTCCCGCTGACATCATCGACCGCGCAAGAGCCGTCCCGGCAATGGTTCTGTCAAACGCTTGAACCTGTGTGCCAACCAGTTAACGCCAAGGGTGGCTGCGTATGAAGCTTCTGAGCTTAGCTTCCAATCCTGGAGCTTGTTCCAGCAAGCCTTGTTCATCTATTGATCCTGGAGTTTTTGCGAACTTGCCGTGTCACAAGGAAGCAGCGTTCGCGGTAAGACATGCAAGATCTCGTGGAGAGATGGGAAAGCTTGCTACTTGGCCGCACTTCGGTAGTTTGGCGGCGGAGTTTTTACTCCTATCCTGGTTTTGCGCGCTCGGACGTGTCTTTGTGTGCTGATGTTTAGTCATGAAGGAATATCCGACCAGCTGCATGCTTCTGTGCGAATATCCTATTCTTGGACGGGTGATTAAAGGCATGACTCGAGTCCAGCAAGCTCTGTAAAAACATCGATTGAGTTTGTCCATTCACTGTTCCCTTCCAGAGGACTCTCAGTTTCGACCTCTTGGACAACAACCCAGGCCCAACAACCCGTTGCAAGTGAAATTTGCAAGACTTTTCCTCGGACGCGACTTGGCGCCTGCGTCTGAGCCCCTGGCATCAATTCCGGTTGTTCCGGCTGCCGAGAAAATTATAGCAGCTGGCTCAATCTACATCCAATGGATGGGTGGGTTGTAGACAACTCGAAACGATTGGAAGATCCACCGTGGTTGCTCCAAATTTCTCCCACATCCCTCCTCGTTCGCCAAACCGTCAGTTCATGCTGATTACAGTGGTCCGGCGTGGAGTCCGGGCGAACAAGGAGGTAGAATGAAAACTGGGTTTTGTTCAGGTTGCCGCACAGTACGTTTGCCGGGCGCAATCACACGCATCAAGGAGGGTTTAAGTCGCGTGCCCTCCTTCCAACGCCGAGCCTTTGGACTAGGAGAAGAATTAATTAGTGGGATGGGTGTGGGACGTCAGCCGTGTCTCCAATCCCGCTCCGCCTCCCCTCGACGACGACGCCCCTAACTCGCCTATCAGACGACTCCGTGCGGTTGCACCACAACGTGTGTTCAAGGCTGACGGGATATCCAACGTCTGGGCGCCGATCTGGCAATGCTTGGCCCCAGTCCTGTGGTCGCAATGGGACATCAGCTTCCGTCCGAGTGGGTTTGTTCCGTTATGTGGTCTTTGAATTAGATTCGCCCAGAATGCTTATTAGCCTTGTCGTCCCTCTCCCTTTTTCCTTTTGAGATTCTGGGTGGATTTGGTATTTTCTTGTAATAACTCTTCGTCATTCACTCCTTTTTCCTCTCTGTCATTGGGAGACAAGAGACTGTCCCCTCTGATTTCACGTAGGCGAGACTTTCGATACGCGTTTCCCCCCCTTACTACCCACCGCGGCTTCGTTTCTTCGACGTACATAGCCAATCATGGCTTCGACGCTCGGTGCTTTGAGGAATGTTGTTGAACCAGCTTGTAAGTTCTCGGTACCTAGCCGAAAGGATGTTCCAGTCCTGCAGACCGGCCTTCCCTCTCTTCCAACTAACTAACCGCCGTCGCCTCCAGTCGTTGTCTTCGCCTTCACCGTAGGCGCTCTCATCAACCGCCGCAGGCCAGATTACGACGATGACGTAGACGCTTGCGAGCGTGGGTCGGAGGATTCCTCCTCACGCCCCACCTCTCCGCTCCTCAAGCCGGGGATGCGCGCGGAATCGGGCGAAGTGCTCCGCATCAACAACAAGCTCCTTGTGCGGTTCTACCGCACTTTTCCTTTCCTCGCCGAAATTTGGTACTGGAATGCCACATACTGGTATGACTTGGCGTGCATAATCCTTTCTTTTCTCCGGATTGGCGCTGACGGATCAATTTGCCTATTAGGCTTTATCAACTCCTCCGTGCCTTCTCGGCGCGAATGATAGCCGGCAACGAAGCCGTCTTCGCGCGAGCACGAGACCACGCCATTTCCATCTTGAGGCTTGAGCACTCTCTTGGACTGGACATCGAGCTCGGCGTACAACAATATGTCTTGAATAACATGCCCTGGTTGATGCCGTATCTGGCCAGGATTTACTACTCCCACATCAGCTTAGGCATCTGTTTCATCATATACTGCTACACATTCCTCCCGCCCGGCACATTTCAAAGGATCCGGCGGACCATCGCCATGGACAATGCCATCGCTTTTGTCATCGTCACGACTTACCGCTGCATGCCGCCACGCATGCTCCCGGCCGAATACGGGTTCGAGGATGTGCTTCATGGACCAAAGGGAGGAGGCAACGCATGGACTCACAACAAGTTCCAGCTAACCATCGCTGCTATGCCGAGTCTTCACTGCGGTACTGCCTTGTTCCTGGCGTGGTGCATCTGCCGCTTCTCTCCTCACCGCCCACTCCGACTCATTGCTCCCTTGTGGCCCATGGCCATGCTCTTCACTATCGTCGCCACAGCGAACCACTTCATTCTCGATGCCATGGTCGGTGCGATGGTGCCTGTTGTTGGGTGGAGGTTCAACAAGGCTGTCCTTGTACTGCTGCCGCTGCAAAATCGGGTCCTCGAGGCGCTGGGGCTGAAGACAAGGGAAAAGGAGAACGCCCCGACGTACGTCCCGAAAGAGTGGTGACTTAACAGCATTGAAGCTACGTGAGAGCTAGTAGCGACTATCGCCCATTCCTTTCACAATAATAGAATTTCCAGACTATACTGAACCCTTCGTTCTTCTCGTTCAATAACGCAATCTCGTCATTGTGATTTTGGCCGCATACTGGTGCAGCAAATATGCGACTAGCAGTCACTTTTGAGACCTAGCGAGTCATTCCACCGGCCGACCAACGGCAACGAAACAAGACAGCCGTACAGTGGAGAGCGCATCATTTTGTGCCATCCTTGTTAGGCGTGGTGTACATGTATGCGTATAGTTCAGTTTCCATCGAACCCTTAATACCATATACAAGATGTAAATGAATGGCTTAGCGTTCAATTTTTCAACCAACAGCTTAAGGAAAGCTGAACGTACTAAAAAAGAACATTATCATGCGTGAACGGATTGAAACCCAATTCAAAACAGAAATGACTGCAACAGACAATCCTGTCGACGCAACAACCAAAACATTACTGGAAATAGCGTTGCCCCTCGGATTTCTACCTGAACTTTGACATACTCCACCCTGTTTTCCATCAATAGGCGTAATAGCATCGTGTGAGCTCACCCTGATATCATCAGAAAAGTTCAGGCCAAACATGAATTTTCAGAGAGATGCGTTACCGCTGTCAGTCGTCTCTGGGCCTGTATACGATAGCAATCGTGCCTCATCTACATTTTGACTCTTAAAGCTGGCCCACTCAGCACACACGGGGAGTCACTAACTTCGACGTGGTATCCATGGCCGAATTTATTCCTTAAGAGCTCAATCAATCTTCTTGGGTCGACGTATCTGGACGAAATGACCTGTTCAGGTCTGTTGCCGTATGATCCATATGAAGAGATACTGTATAGCATTAGCTTCCTGAAAGCATGTTTTCGATATTCATGCGCCTCACCTTGACACCATGTTACACGACTGGTTCGTTTGGTTCTCTTACGTTGGCGACTGAGCAAGACCACACCAATGGTGCAATTAGTGATGGATGACGATACGGCTCGCGAGTGCGGGGAGACCGGCCATAGCCACATCTTATCAGTCACAGCCAACGTCAGATCGAGTTCGTCCGTCACATATACCTTCAGACCTTGGGTCTCACATCGGTCCCAGATTGGCGGTGGCGCATACCGATGAACGACTGTTTTCAAAGAAAGCGGCCCTGGTTGGAGGTCAAAAGTCGTGTTCATTGGTGAGTTCCTCATCTCATCACACCCACAGACACAGGAATACACACACCCCCAAACGGTGTTGGCCCTTCCGCTGGACATCGATCAGGCGACAATATCCACATGACCTGCACATCGTATGCAGGGGCTACGCCTGCACCCACTCCATGATGGTTTTACAGCAGCCCATACTCTTAGCCTTGAGTTTTATAATCAAGCAGTGACATCACAATTGTCAATGATTCAAGCTGTTTGGTTGAGAAAAGAAATAGGCTTTGATTGATGTGAATGAAGAATTATTGATAATCGATTGAACACCCGAAAGTATTTTCCTTATAGTTCTAGGTTTGCATATGTTTTCATAAATCAATTGCTTGACCTGATCCTGGTTGAGGGTGTCGAGAAGCTTACCGCCCCCATGTTGCAGCTGCTCCGTCTTCTGCTGGCAGTTCTTCCAGCCGACCAATTCCCATTTAGCCCACTCGGCTGAGTAAAGTGGCGTCCTATAGTTCGCTCGAGTGCAGCAACATGCCTTTCACAGTTTCCAAACTTGTCAGCCATCAAGCGTTTTCTACTTTTCCAAGACATGTGGGGGTGGGGGGAAGGGTGTGCCGAAAACCGCTCCCTCGAGCAAGGCTGACAACAGGTCGGAAAGACAAAAGCAGAAAAAGATAAACCGAGCGCAATTCCACAGGAAGAAACCAAAATGCCAGACTGAGGAATAGGAGCATCGAATGCAGACAAGCATCATAAACATGACCTGATTATCCCTTGTTCACAACTTCTGGAATGGATCGCGACTCTAAAAGTCTAAATGTAAGGCATTGCTGGTTTTTTCTTTTCGATTCCAGAAATACAAAAACATTGACTTTCTGCAGGACCACACCTTTTCCGCGGATGATTTGGTCAGTACAATATATCATACCGTCATTTGACTGTATTCTGATGGCCTACCAGCGTGCGGTAGTCAATGAGACGCAACATCGAAGATCAAACGTCGGCAAAGACCCAATTTTGAGCGCTATTCAAGGTCAAAGCGACCCACCGATACATCGTCGACAAGTCGGCTTCCCCGAACCAACAGACATCGGTCAAAGAAATCCAAAAAGAATGCCAGGGCCTAGTTCATCAAGAGAAGAGACGAGTGCCAACAAAGGTGCAGATGAACAACTAGCAACTGGTACAAGGTCGTCCGGACCAAGTAGTACCTGTGACGACCAGGGCGACAGTTTACGACTGAGCAAGCGAGCAGAGGCCAGTAGGCCAGTGTCTCCTTCGTCGGATCCCTTGAAATCCGAAGACTACCTTATAGCCATTGGACAGCAGCATCCGCCAACACAAGACGGCAAAGCTCAGGCTTCCCTTTGGCTACAGGAGCAGTTGTTTCCATGTATGAAACGCCAGGTTGATGGCAAGGAATTCCTTCCTCTTGACGCTCTTGAAGACCTTATTACTGAAGAAAACGTCGCAAACGCGTTGAAAGCTCAATTCGGACATCTTTCTACCGCTGAACTGGATAAATACGTCAAATTTGTCTGCGAACGTCAAGAGATTCGGCACCCAGACACGAAATATCAGAAATACACCTCCGCGCAAAAGGTATTCGCACTTCTAGTTCTCATAGAGAAGCTGGATTCATTCCCGGAACTTATGGCTGAGGGGCTTCGAGACATCGATCTGCCCCTGCAAGAAGATTCGCGGCATCGTCACATGTACCATAAGAACAGGTCTTTCTCTTGCTTCGAATCTTGGACTTTGTTCAAACTACGCTCTTTTGATGAGTGGCAATGGAAACTTTTGGCGCCTTACTTTTCTTCCCCAGACGACAGCAAAGAAAGGGTAATTTTCTATCAATTTGAACCCAAGATAGTGCTACCCTGGGTGAGAGATGTGGCACAAAAACAACCCGAAGAGGAATACTCCGGAGGACACAGCACTGTGAGGAAGGTTGAGATCCACCCAGCACATCATGATTTCTGGTTTCCAGAGGTAGGTCATCTGTTTGGCAAAGTATTACCTTTCCTTTGACACGAAGCGAATGCTAACGATACGCTCCAGGATTGTAAAGCCTTATTTGCTGTGAAAACCCTACACCGCTCCACGAAGTTCGAAGCCTTCGATGTGGAAGTCAAAGCCCTGAAGAAGTACAGCAACAGAAAGAACTCTCACCTTGTTCAACTTTTCGCCACCTTCCAATACCGAGACGAGTACTGCCTTCTTTTCCCATGCGCAGATGGAAACTTACTAGACCTCTGGAAGAAAGAAGAGGGACCGATGCTGCCTCCTTGGTTCGAACGATATTTCTGGATGGCCAACGTTTGTCATGACATTGCAGTAGGTCTGTCAGAGATTCATCTTCATAGATCTACAGATGAGATGGAAGACCAGGGAATTATCGAAGGTTCGACGAGCACAACGAACTTACTCCAGAACACCCAAAGGGAAAGCGATTTGAGCGATCTTGATTTTCGGAAAAAGCGATTTGGACGGCATGGTGATATCAAGCCGGAAAACATTCTTTTTTTCGCGATTATAAGAAAAATTATCATCTAGGCGTCCTGAAGATATCAGACTTTGGCTTGACAGAGTTCCACCAAGAGCATTCGATTTCAGCAACGGAAGGTTGTGTCGGATTCTCTAGAACTTATAGGCCTCCGGAGAAGGACCTAGGAGGGAAGATTTCTCAAGCCTTCGACGTATGGAGCTTGGGTTGTCTCTACTTGGAGTTCATCACATGGCTTCTCATGGGCTGGAAACAAGTGGACGAGTTCTCAATTCTTCGAAGCAATGAGGATGCTAAGGTTTACGGGGACGAAGTGATACCCGAGGATAAATTTTTCAATGTTATCCTGGAACTTGGGGCTCGAAAAGCTGCCTTGAAAGGTTGCGTCACTCAGGTGAGACCTCATTCCATCAATCAGTCTGTTTGATTATCAGGCTAAGTCGATCTGTCTAGTGGATCAAGACTCTTCATTCTCATGAGAATTGCACAGATTATATCCATGAATTCCTTGACTTCCTGGAGGAAAAGATGTTGCTTGTGGACCAAAAGAAACGGGCAAACAGTGGTGAGATTGTTTCGAAACTGTGGGCTCTGCGCGAGAAGTCCGACACCAACCATGACTTTTGTCTTCAACCTAAGCCACGCAATTCTCCTGGAAGTCAGTCAAAGAAGTCGTATTTTCGCATTCCATGGTTTATAAAGCAACGGCTATCAGAAGTATTCCGGTGCTTTGGAGAGCTTGACAGTCAATAGCGATGGAAATGGGCTTATATATCTTTTGGATGAGCTTTGTTTACCCTATTGGGTATCAATCCTACTTGCGTACAACCACGGTGGCTCTACATAGCTATGAGCATCATGATGACAATCCTTCATTCAAGAAATGATTCAGACAACCTTTCTTATCCTGATGGACTCATGGTTGAGACCTAGACTTTGTCTAGAACATTCCTTCATGTTAAATTAATCAACTTTCAGGCGACGCAAAGCATGTGACTCATGAAAGCAGTCCAGAATGGCCACCCTGCTAGTTTCAACTTAACCATGTAACACCGAGAGCACAAACTACTGAACTCCCACAACTCCGATTCATGGTCATGCAATCGAACATGTTTACACTACTGCAGATGGAGTCGTAAGCCTTTCTCATTCCGTTGCCGTATTCTATGGCTGTTCCTCGGATTCCCATTGCGTTTGATAATGTGCCTTCGTGGTGATCGTCTCGTTTATGATCACAATCTCGCTCTGGTAACACTCTTGTATCAGTTGAGTGTTTGAATGAAATCTTCTGTAGATCCTACCGTTCGCAGCTTTCGTGGCAGGACCAGATAGAAGTGGTCATGTCTTATCTGCAACGTCCGCGAATTAGCAGTGATGTAAACATACTAGCAGCAATTGAATCTCAGTACTCCTTTGATACGATATCTGCCTTCGCCGAAGATGCGATTCAGTTCTTCTTTCAGGAGGTCAGTTTTCTGATACTGGATGTATATCTGTTGCTCGACAGGCTTAGATGAGTTCCGAGACATGGGCAGCGACCGGGAGTGTTTCTGTGTGCTATACGAATCTAGGGTTATTGCTTTGCGTTGGATTGCAAATTGAAGAAATCATGATAGGGAGGCCTTAGATTGAAGTGGAAAAAGGGAAAGTAGGCGCCATAATGGTGGTGGAGGTTTCAGCCTGACTTATAATGATACCGGGCAGTTCGAACTTGGTACAGGTAACAACCCGGTGAATGTCGAGGCGGTGATATATGCATGGTACAACACCATGATGGTAAGCCCAATGTTGCACTTCAAAGCATTCGAGTACGATAAATATCAATGGCCGAGAGGTTGCCAGAATCATGATAGGAGAAGCTGTCTTGAAGCGATAAACACATCATGCACGGTTTTAATCCATCATTCCATGTGATTGTATGGGGTGTAGCATCACTGGCCCATCTCGAGCCACCGAAAAAAAGGAGTCATGATGGCGCTAGGGAGGGCAGCGCGCGCCGCACCGCAGCCTGCTTCAAGTCCGACAACACACATGCAAGTGTCAGCTAGGAGCCAATCATCGGTTGTTGCTGACACCCGAAAAATATTTGCGCAATGCGAGAATGCCCTGGTGACACACCTCCCTGTCGTGTAACCACACCCAAGGTGTTCGTGGAAAGCCTTAATGGATGGGGGCCTCCGAATTCCATCTGGGGAGGTCCACTTCTGCCCTAAACTTTATGACAGGTATGTTCAACCTGGTGTCGGGTGTGAATTTGTTGTCACCGTTTTCTTGGTTTTCTTATACCACGTTCTACGTAGCCGCATGAAGCCTTTCAGTCTCAACAAAAACCTTAAGCTTTCGGCTCGCTACTATGGATTGGGCCAGGCGAGACATCAGGATCAGTGCCAAGGACCTCACGATCTTCGAGTACTTATCGCGACCATGCAAGCTCATCCGGGTCTCTCAAATGGATGCTACTCAGGTGAGTTTTCTCATAACTTGTCGCAATCCCACGTATATTAAGACAATACAGGGTGTGACAACAACGACAGTCTCAGCCGATGAAGAGTGGGTTGAAGTTTTGAACAAGGTACGAAAGCTGCTTTCAGTACATGAAAGCAGTGCTAACTGCTACCAGGAACAAGAAGCATGTAATAGGAATGTTAAACTAGGAGGTATTGTCATGTGAGCACTGCTGTTCCTTGAGGCAGATTCATTTCCACAAGAGATGCACAGAGAGCAATCTTCACTGACTGCTTGGCCCATGTAGTCTTGGCGACAGAGCAAAAGATATGGACGAGTACAAGATCCGCAACCCTGCTTCCCTCTCGAAGTTACCATTCTCCAAAGCCACTTGGTACCGTTTGTCCGAAGTCTTTTATGTTCACGGATCCGTTGCAAAACTCATCAATAAAGGAATCGCGCACGTCTTCTCCCGGACCCAGACGGTTATAGGCAGCACGTCAAGTCCTGCCATAGGTAAAGCATCCCGCTTAGAAAGGATGCAGCCGAACAACGGCCGCGTTCATAATTCATGACATATTTTCTCGAGCTAAACGTTTTCCAGTCTACAACTGTCGGTCATCAGCATCATGGCCAGGAGATATGGCTCTGACGATGACTTGGTTTCCGCAGAGGAATTACTGGTATGCAGTATTCTACGGATGTGACTCCATATCGCAGCGGAAGATTGAGGGAAGGATCCGCAACTCAGAAGATGCGATATGCCATCCCTTAATTTTGCCTGGTATATTTGCTGAGACCGAGCGAGAGAGGCAAATCAACATGGTTCGAATAGGCAGTTCAGCTCTTGTTGCCACAGTTGCGGACCTCAATAGTCACAACTACGATTGGAGCGGTCTATCATCTCGTTATCCACACGAAGAAGAAGAACCTAGCGAAGATGGATTTGAGTTAAAGGAAGTGAAGAACGATGAAAGGTCCATCGATCCGTGGCTGAACACTTACCATATGAAGAACGGTCTTGAGAATTGGAAAGAGCAACTGACAAAGATGGTAGCTCACGCTGACGAGCTAGAAGAGGCTTACTTTCGCCGTGAAGAGAGCGCCAGCGACGAGGTGAATGCCTTTCGTGACGCCATGCGCAGGAGTGGGAGAAGAATCAAGGAAAGACTGCAAGATATCATCAGAGACTACGATGAGCAGATCAGAGAATGCAACAAAAACTTGGACGGTATGACACTAGCCAACCAAATGGTAAGTAATAATAGCACTATGATCAGGCGAAGCTGGCGTGTTGAGATGCCGTTTTGCTAACTCTGAGAGAAGGCACACACTCGAGCAAACATGGAGATTGCGGTCCGTACGAGACTTGATAGTAGCCACATGAAGTCAATCGCTTTATTGACCATGATTTTTCTCCCCGCCACCTTCGTTGCTGTACGTCACTAGAACGCTTCTGATTTTTAATGGTGTAGGCTAACAATTCAAGACCCTGTTCTCAATGACATTCTTCAACTGGCAGCCAAAAGCATCAGAAAATGAAGTGGTTTTATCACCCAGCTTCTGGATTTATCCAGTTGTTGCTGGTGGTCTCACGATTTTTACTGTTATGACATGGTACTGCTGCCTCCGGAAGCGAAAGCCTCAGAAAAGAGAGGAAAACCTCGTGGATGGTAGGGAGTTCCAAGTCTGATTTTCATTGATCGGTGTTAAGAAGTTTGACTTGTGTCACACGCGGCGTTTCTTCCGGGCTCTAATTTGAATTCTTGCTCATCTTTTCGTTTCCGGGTCAGTAAAAAGGATTTGAAAGGGGAACGCGAAGCGAGGCTATGTGATAGTATCACCGAGGTAGAACGTAAGCAAGAATGCTGCTTGCAACCCGAGATTGTAATGCAAGCATTTTACTTTTCTTGTGTCGAGTTGCGAATAGTTAAGACCATCTATCTTTGTCGGCTTTCAAGCTTGTCTGTTCTTCAAAGCATAACACTCTTGTCACAACAGCATGAACCTGAGCTCAAAAGCTCTATTTAGTTTCGGAATAGCTTGAGTCGTAGGCTACATGTTTGTGCCATCAGGAGCGACCATTGTTATCAAAAATAATGCAGGCCAAGTTAAAGCTGGCTATTCCTAATGAAACTCTCGAAAGATGAAGCAGCAAAACGCGCATCAAACTTAAAGATCCAATGCTTTCGATAAACAACCCAGACAAGTATACGTCCCACAAAGCCCTCGGCTTCGTAGTCGTTCCCGTTCCGGTATCCATTATATCCTCACTACTGTCACGAACCTCGGCCTTAACGACTATATCTTTTTTAGTCGCAAGTGCGTCTTGAAATCTAGGGGTACAATTGAGGCAGTGGCAATGCTTAGCACGCCCCTGAGCTCACAAGCATTGACTTTACTCAAATGTCAGCAAGTGGTGGGCTTGGTTTAGGCTAAAGAAACTAACGAAATCAAGCTGCTTCCCTGCAGCGGGAGACTTGATGGAATACATGTTGTGCCGCATCTCAACCCTGTAGTTGCCGTCCGGATAACTTTCCCTCAGAATGGCGGACAGCGACGTGGGCTAGAGATATACTTGGAGTGGATCCTTTGTTCTTTCAGAGGTCTCTCTCCAGACAAAGAGGTCGTGATAATGTTCCTGGCAGGCATATCTGCGCGATCAATTTTTTAAATGCTTCTTTTGGTGTAAGGTGCCGGATGAGCGGTTTTGCAGCAATTTTGTCTGTACCGAGTGTTGTGAAAGAGATACGATGGATGATTGAAGGGCCTGATGAGATGGGTGTCAAGAAGAAGACCAGGGGGTGATCGATTAGACGGTGAGAAAACTAAATACGTCAAGCAATGATTGCCCTACTCGGGAATGTCAAATAGCCAGTCGGGCACAACGGCAAAGCGCGTGGTTTGCGTGTGACCCTGAAAAGCCCCAAGCCACTCAAGAAGGGAGAATGCTTCGCCGCGCTAAGACAGTTAATGTGGAAAAATGAGCATGCCAGAAACACCCGGTCAGCATTATCTATGATTCTAATTGGAGGCCTCGCGATTAATTCGCGGAGTATTCGTTGGCGCCAACAATGGTCACTAATCTGGCCCTCCATGGGTAAATGATAGGTAGACTTACGCATGGAGAAGCCGAGCCTTACACGAGCCAGGAAAGCCTCGCGCATTGTGTGTCCGGTCTCCTCACCGAAAGGACCACCAGACTAGCATCTCAGCCAGAGGTTTCTGCTGCTGAATCATGGGCAACCCGACTCCTGTAAGGTTGTTTGTCACCCGACACAGAGACAAAACCCGTCATGCATTCATCAGATGCACTCTGGTGCCACATGACAACACAAAACCTTGTCCATCCACACGGAGGTACATGTTTGTGGGATCCAAAGATAGGAAGCGACAAATTATTACGACAGATCTACCCAAGTATCCTATCAAGAGAAAATAAGCCTAAAGTACTCGCGTTGAGTTCTTGGCACACAACCATTGCGAAAAAATGCAGATTTGCCTCGTTTCCAACCCGGCTTGCACGTGGGCATGTAATTGAGGCACACATCATTTATGTTGGATCACCCCATGCCCGCAGGCGATCGAACAGAACGACATGCAGAGCCTTAATAACTTCGCCGAGTCTTCTTCACAGTATCGTTAACCAGTGGCTAGGAAATTGATGTGGGCTGTTGTCGTCATTCCAACAGGGCACGGCCTCTCACCTGTGTAGCATCAGATTCCATTGCTTTCTAAAGTTGCGTCTCATCCACGACAACGCCGAACTTCCTCCTGCTGTGTATCAACATCCCCTGATGCAATTATGTAGCTGGCGGAAAGGAAATTCTATTGAACTTACTGGAGATAATTGGCCTCTGGCATCAATGATGAAGTTGTTATGTCTCATCTGTAACGTACATGGCAGAGATCAGCTTGTTGTGGTATATGTAGAAGAACGTATAGCAACTGACCTCCACTCGATACAAATTGCGGCCGAACTTCTCGTCGAGAATCCTGGAAAGTTTGACAGGATCTATGTATTTGCCTGCAAGGATCTGCATTTTCCAGATCTAGGCAAAATCGTTCCATACCGCGACGGCAAACTTCTACGGACCAAAAGTTATCATAGATCCATCAAATCAGCGAAACGAGGCTTACTCTATCTTGCGACGATGACCGTCGAGAATGTAGCAGATTAACGAGAAGAACTGAGCTCGTAGCATGCTGCAACCCTTCCCCCTTTTCCACGTCAAGGTGTCGTCACTTTGGGGATTATGAGAGCCGCCACCCTCCACCAACTCCTTCGTACCCGTCCGCAAGACCTCCGGACGAAACGCTGATTGAACGCTGCCTCCTTCAGGAGTTCAGCTGCAGCCACTCAGCCTGCTTGGCCCCTTTGTTGAGGTTCCAGCGAAAATAAAACCGTCAACCAATGACATGTAAACATACTTCCTTCCGGCTAATCAGTGTTGGCAGCTTTCAGCTTGGCTGTGAATGGCGCTCTCCCTCATTTCGGTGTCTCGCACAAGTTTGAGCCTTGCCGCTCAGTGTACCCCCTACATGAACCCCCAATTTGCGGCTGCTAAACAAAATTTTCATGTAACCCCTGAGTTCATCACTCCGCTCTCCTCCTGCCACGGTTATCCGGTTCGATGATGTGGCCCAACAAATTTGGATGGTGGGCAAGGGGTACATCGAACCAGACAACCATACAACATACTCCACGGTGCCGAATAGAACGTGTATCTTGACCACAGTATTCGGATACAGCGAAGAGTTGGAGACGTCCACTTTCAAGTCACCGGGAGCCCAACTGTCGCCCCCAGCCAGAACGGGAGTCACCGTCATCACCAGTCACAATGAGATTGTTATCGTCGGTTATTCCACTGCCAGTCTCCTTCAGCAGCCGGAAAGAGCCAACAAAATCCTTGACGACCATTAAAAGGATGCAAAGCGGTTTAGTACTCTGGTGGTGCGGTGCGGTGTGGTGAACACAAACACTACAACCTCGAAAGTGAACACAGGTTACTCACCCTGAGGACATTCAGAGGCGTCTAATTAGGCAACCCAAACATGATCAGCCCATCTCATAACCTAAGAAAGCAACAAAGTAGGCCTAACAGCTCCCAGATGCCTGTGTTTACCACGCTGGCTGCAAACTAGTGCAGGTTGTAAGGCTGTGCTCGTGGAATATGGGGAAACCAAAAGGCTCTAGTATGTCGAGAAAAGTGATGGTATTGAATGATGATGAGTTGATCCTCCCCTAATCAGACCTAGACATAGCTATCGATGGCCTTAGAATGGAACCTAGACCACCATCTCCTTTTTTGGGGCTCAGAAATGGTCGGGCATGAGTGCCGCGCTGCGCAACGAGGTATCTATCACAATAAAACCTTTGCCATGTGGTCTCCCAGAACCCCACAACTTTGGGTGGAAATTACTGATATATCCCTGAGGCCATCAATGCAAACTTCATTGTGAACAACGATCTGTCGCACATCAATTCGGATCCGCCGGGTCAGGATGACTTGCTTCGTGTTTTCTTACATCCTCTATCCTCTCAGGAGTGAACCCTGAGTGAGCTTGTCCGACGACGCCCCCCCCACTGAATTCAAGGTGGCGCTGGTTGTATCGCCGCCAACTACGAATACAATCATGATGCCTTGAACGTCGCGCCTCACTAAATCACGTAGAAGCAGGCGTCCATGAGTAATATCAGTGCCAACGAGAAAAGAAGACTTCCAGATGCGGCCAATAGCCTTCATAATAATGGTATGCCTGCCTTTTACTGGTACAGTTTAAGCTATCCTTTGTTCTGCTTGTACTTGTGAGCGCCAGCCAAACCAAGTGGAACAGACCGTTTCTCCACCGATGTCTTCATTTGGGACGCAAAAGATGAGGAACAACTCATGACCACCCGTTTTGGTTATATTTAGCGGTGGCTGGAAGGATTATTGTATTTACTCCGGAACCACGGATGTTTTACACCGACATTTGCAACGGATCAGCTTCTGGAAGAGATCAGAACACCTGCGCTCGCATCGACAGCCAAGCCGAGAGTGCTTGCTGAATTACATGTTGCTAGGTCCGCTCTGACTGAAGCATGATCAAACTGCTTTTCTCACTAGGTATTACAAGGCGCGTGAAGTCCACAGAAAGAACACTACATTGTGTGTATTTTAAGCTAGAAGTGCTTGGTTAGTGAACTCTCATGAACCAACTGGTTGTCTAGATCAATGGACCGCAAAACAACTGCGTCCATGTTCCGCTCACACTTTCTCTCATTTACATCATTTCAGCTCCTAGCTGAATCCTCACAGTTGGAGCCTTGTGTCTTGAGACCCCGACCACGTTTCTCATTCACCCGAGCAAGGCTTTCTTCACAATGTCTACCTCCTCCGCCGTTCCGCAGATCAAGCCGGCTCTCCCATCACAATTCACTGAGACCTTGTCGAGGAGAGGTCTGCCATCCGCAGGATCAATCGCTTTGCCGCCCGCGCACTCCATGATCAGAGCGATTGGGTACAGCTCGTACAAGAATCGAAGCTTGGCGAGAGTACCGGGCGAGACGGGTGAAACATATACACCGTGGCCCTTGACCAACGCGTGAACAATATCAGGAACAAGCCCACCGCAGTACCGTAGCGTGTACTTCTCCCGAATGAATCGAGTGATGAGAGCATTGTACTTCTCATCGTCGGCCGCGTGACGTAGATTGGCAGGTGCAAAGTATCGCGTCTTAAAGGGGCCGTCAGCCAGCTTGACGTTAGTACGTAGAATCTCGCAGTCCGCGACTCCGTTCGGACCGAACCCGATTTCGAAACACGCAGAGTCGGCGCCGGGAACCCGCAACGCCACGATGGCGGTAGTCCGAGGTCCAATCACACCCATGATGGCAGCGATCTGCTTCTCTGCCGGTGACTGACCGACGGCTGTCCGGCCATCCCAGATTCCGACAATCGTTCCAACTGTCCAGTTGGGTGCAATGATGGAGCTGCCGTCGAGAGGGTCGAAGGCGATGGTGTATTCTTCCGAGGTTGCAGGGGTGCCGTTTGGTCCACCGTTTGGCCTCGCTGGCTTCTCTATGGGGTCCTCTTCACTGCTGGCTGTGAAAACCGACGGGCATTTCGCAATCGCCTCCCGCATGACATTCTCTGAAAGGACATCGACGTTGAGTTGGTCGTCTCCAAAGGCGTTTGCGGTTCCGGCCAGCGAGACGTGTTGCGAGGCATGCAGCGTCTTGGCGATGCCGGTAATGGCGTCTAGGATTGCCGGAATCACATCCTCCCGGAGTGATGAGCGGTCATTCTGAGGGATGACGCTTTTCAGATGTTGCACGAGAGCTGTTGACGATGACATGGTGACTGAAGGCTGCGGTGTGGAAATGACCAAAAGTGTTGAGTCAGGACGTGATTGAGCTATTTTAGGATGAAATAAGTTGAGAGAATTTCAGACCAGGCGCTGTCCGGGCGGCCCCCACACTTTTTAATGGACTCTCCCTTGATCCACCAGTGAATAGCTGTCGTCTTTGCGGTTTCAATTTTACTTCAGCGTTGTCATATATGGAGGTTAACATCCACAACAAAGTCTTGCTAGCGACCTGTCAACCATTTGACATCTTTTCCCATCGCATACCCTTTTACGCAAGCTTGAAAACTTTCCAGCCCGGCTCTTCTAGTTGATTTGTCTCTTTCGATACGTCTGTGTGCAAATTGTGTGTTATCAGCTCTTATCGCAGCCCTCACATGTGCGTCTGATTCGCTCAGCGATCTGATGAATTTCTGTCGGTCATCACGCCTGTGAGCTTTCATCACTGTCTTCTCCCCCCTGACGCTTGAGCCTGTCGTTAAAGCTTCTTTCCTCGAATACCCGGATATCGTGGTCAAGGTTGACGCTTCCAATCTTGTTCTCTTTCCGAATCTTCCTTACACCATCTGAACGTCAGATTAAGCGTCCTTCGTCAGCCGCCATCCCTAGCGACTCGCGAGAGAAGATGAGACTGCAGTCCCGCTGGGATCGCAAACCACGCCTTGTAGCTAGTATCAAACCTTGAAAGAACTGGTTGCAGTCAGCTCTTGTCACTTAACTGGGTGATACCTGATCATAAGTCAGGGCTGAACACACTCGTCGTCGATCCGGAAAAGGTGTTAGATCTCCAGGCACGGAACGGGATGTTTTATGAATGGTGTAGCAGTCTGACAAGTCATAAGAGATTCGAATTTCATGGCGGTTGGTAATGATGAACAAGCACACGAAGCACGAGACCATGCCAAATATGGGAATCCCAAGTCCGAGTTAGCGATGTTTTGGCAAATTGACTGTTTGAAAAGCTTACATAGTATATTCTTTGAAGAATCGGCCGGCAATATGTCGTTTAGTTAGTATTTGATACCGACCGTTTGTTGAGCTCTGCAACGCTCACGTTAATCGTATATAGACCCGACGAAGTTATATCAATTCAAAGTCAAGCCGAAATCCACCGTAATGTTGCGCAGCTCCCCAATCTTTAGGCCCCTAAATTACTAGCGTTAATTTGACGGATGTGCTGCCTGGTTAGCAGGCATCCTCTCAAATGCTCTTGGTTGGTAGAAGTTCTCACTTACTTGATCATGCTTATACTTCCAAACAGCATGCAGAATGCCTTCTCGACCCTATTGTTGACAGGCTTTCCTTTTCCCGCGGAGGGGCTGAAAGTTATATATACATCTTTCACTTCAGTGTCCTGGAGCAGACTATCAACAATGGCTCGAGTCATTTGCTCCCGGCCGTTACACCTTGGTTGGTACAGACCTCGCCTGATTGCATCAATGAACTAATTTTGATGGCAACTCGATTGTTTCGATACAAAATCCTCAAGATGAGGAAGTTTAAAAACAAAGACCATTTATTGCTGGTCCCATTGATCTTACCTCCGGGAAGTGGTGTTGGATCAGCTCGTGGCTCATTCATCGTCGACTCCATACCAACATTCTTATCAGTGGGGTTCAGGGGCGCATACATGATGTGCTCAAAGTCGACGTTGCAAGGCACTATTCGGTTTTTGCGCGGTTGACGCGAATCCTCGTCACGGAATAGCTGAATATGTACATCATTCGCCGAAGCACGCCGAGACGATATGACGAAATCGCGGCCCACCATTCCACCATTTATCCGACGGCGCTCTATCGACACAACAGCTCCTGGGTCGGCTCAAACCCACACCTGTTACTGCTATGATTAAGTTGACTAGTATTAGACATAGAAGTTGGAGGTGGCTGAGTGAGGTTTTCTGAATCCGATGCAGGACCTTTGCTGTGGCTCCGCTGAATTCGAAGTCTTTCAACACATCGATTGGCCATTATGCCATAGGATTTCTGCACGCAACATCCAGCCAGTATGACGTGAAAACAAAAGGCTATTATAAGACAACTTTGTGCACCATAACCACATCAACAGTCGCATTTGTCGTGTATTCTTTGCGCTTCTGGAAATCACCCGAAACTTCGTCACTAGTTGTACACCCTACCAGCAACGTTCGACATGGCATCCTCAGAAAACTCAAGTGGCCTGAAGCCAAAGAAACAGATTCTTCTCAATGCTTTTGACATGTTCACTGTTGGTCATTTGTCTTTCGGTCAATGGCGAAACCCAAAGGACAGAGCAAAAGACAAGCGCCGGGATCTCACGTACTGGACCGACCTTGCCAAGATACTCGACAAGGGTGGTTTTGCCGGCCTCTTCCTGGCTGACACATTTGGTCCATATGATACGTAAGTTTGTCGCTGTTCTATTTCCACGAACTTCTGATTCCCTCTGACAAGTGCATCCTCCTAGATACAAGGGCAGCGCGGAGCCATCGGTGCGGACTGGCGCTCAATGGCCATTGGCTGATCCTGTCATCGTAAGTCAACGCCCAGCTGCAATGATTCCATCGACACTGCATGCCTCCCAGTAGGCTGACCTGAAGTTTTCACCAGCCTGTTTCAGCAATGGCTGCCGTCACTAAGAACCTGGGCTTTGCCATCACAACATCAACCTCGTATGAACAGGCTTACGTGGTTGCCAAGCGATTCAGTACTCTCGACCACCTGACTTAAGGTCGATTTGGGTGGAACATAGTCACAAGTTGGAAGGAATCAGCGTCGAAAGCAGTGAGTCTTTCTCCATCTTATGCCTTGAGATCACATCTAGCATCAGTTTGCCTGGAGGTTGGTCTGCCGTTGGTCGAGCACGACACCCGCTATGCTAACGCGGACGAGTAGCTGCGAGTCTTGTGCAAGTAAGTTTCTGTGAGATTGAGACTAATTAGTACACCAGCCGACAGACCTACAGGCTCTGGGAAGGTTCCTGGTCAGACAATGCACTGATCGAGGACGCCGAGAAGGGAATTTATTCCGACTACTCCCAGATTCGTCCGATACACCACCACGGCAATTTTCATGTTGATGCACCTTTCCTTACTGATCCATCACCCCAACGCACCCCTGTTTTGTTCCAAGCCGGCACGTCTCCGTGAGTCCCACCCTCCAACCATGGAAAACTCAATAACTCACTATCAACCTCTCAGCACGGGTATCAAGTTTGGCTCAACCCACGCAGAGGGCATCTTTGTAGCCGGCCTCTCCCCGCATATCGTGGCACCAAGAGTGAAGGCGATTCGCGAGGGAGCCATCGCCGCCGGCCGAGACCCCTACTCTGTCAAAGTCTTTGCCATGATTACTCCCATCATCGGCAGAAATGAAGAGGATGCCAAGCGCAAGTACGAGGAAGCTCTCGAATACGTTCTGATAGAAGGTGGCCTTGCTCAATTCTCCGCGACCACGGGCATCGACGTGTCCCAGTTCGACTTGGACCACGAACTTACGGAGAAAGATGTCGCGAGCCATATCCAGCGCATCCACTCGTCGCTCTACAATCTCCGCTACCGCGGCGACGACGTGCCCAAGCTGACGCCCCGTAATCTTGGCACGGTTACGACTATCGGTGGAAACGGCGCCATGCCCGTCGGAACAGCGGCCCAGGTCGCGGACGTGTTCCAGGAGTGGATAGACATCGCCGATGTGGACGGATTCAACATCGGCTAAGTAATCACGCCGGGTAGCTTTGAGGACGCTGTCGAATACCTCGTTCCCGAGCTTAGAAGTAGACGTTTGCTGCCGGAGCCTATCCCAGAGGACGGCCCGGCGCCCACTTTCAGGGAGCAAATTTATGGTCTCGGCCAGAGGAGCTTGAGGTCGGATCACCCGGGACACAAGTATAAGTACGAAACCTACGAGGAGATTATTGCTCGAGAAGAGGCTGCGAAGGCTGCGGCGGCGGAGCCGAAGGCATAGCTAGTTATCTGAAGGCTCAGGCCGAGCCAAGGCTGCGTCTGCATAGCAATGAAGAAAGGCTTAGACAAGAAGCTCGTCACCTGTCAACTTTTTTACGGTCAAGAGTTCAACGGCAAACTATGAATTTCAATGGCCGCTGTTCTTTCTTCGTTGGTGGCCTACTAAGAGGTCGCTGTATGGTTGCCGTGACCCCCAAGGCGCAACGCAACACGTGCGACGTCCAGCTGCGTATCAAGCTTTAACTTCGTTATGCTTGTTCGTAGCGGAAACCTTGTGCGGGTTAGGGTTTCCGGTCATGCAAAGGATGCAAAGGCAGAAGCTAGTTACAACTACGCAAACGTACAGAGAAAATACGAGTATAAGGCAGCCCAAATTGGAGCAGGGCGGGGGGATCAGCTCGATCTTGTGGAGCACCACGTCCAATTCCCCAACCATCGACTGTCTCTTTTGATTAGATCCGCAATGGAATTATTCTTGTCCATTTCTTGCCCGAGTCAACCCGGAAAAGAGCACGAAATGACTCGAAGATTCCATTTTCCGATGCAAACAAGCCCATCCACATTCAAAGTCCAACATCCATCAGAACCTGGCTCCTGGTCTCGCACCCGCCGCAACGTGATTCTTGTCGACAATACTACGGGAGAGCGATGATGCGTTCATCGATCCAGCATGCATGAACAGACCGAGCATACCGCCAATGACCATAGCTTGATAACTTGGCGTAATGCCATTCCCGATCCGAAAGACTTGGCTCATTGCCGTGGGGCCGGTGGGCCCCCCACCGGAAGCGCAAAGAACATGAACAGAACCACGTTCCTATGACAAGTGATATCGGCCAAACCCACAAGCGGTGAGGTCTTGGAGAGCCGCCAAGGCTCACACAGATGCCGAACGTTGAGCCGTCAAAAGTAGGATAGACAGGTGACCATCGACCTGGTTCAGCAAAGTGGACAGCGGACCCCAGCTTCCCCGCATTCATCCACGCCTCACAGCACCAACAGTATCACAACATTTCTCATACTCATCAGCCCCAAGTGCCCACTTTGAGGTGATTAGCAATGACTTAGTCCTCCAAACCCGGGGCCATGGCTGGCATCCCAGCAAGTCTAGCTTGCGGGGGACATACATCCATAGTCCTTGAAAACTTCTCCGGCCCCGCCGTGCTCAAGGTAGGGCCGATTAAGAGCCCCAACGCGGAGCACTTCCCATTCTCCGGACACAAAGGCTGCTGGACAACGTGATGGCTCGTGTAGATGGACATGCCGACGTGGAGAACAGAATAAGTCCGGGGTCCCCGCATCAGTTCCATTGGACTGGCGACCCGAACATACTCCGGTTCATCCAGCAAGAATGACAACCCTGCCCCTGTCAACAGCGCCTCGTCGTCATGGCATCGTGCTTGATGGGACGAACTGTGGATTCATCTCGAGTTTTTCGTTCTCGTCTGTTGTTTGGGTATTGTATCTTGAGTGTGAGATTGCTGCTGGGTGCTTGTGCAACCTTTGTCGACTAATCAGAAACACAGAAGATCAATCAGAGTCTGGCGTGCTTTTTGGAAAGGGCAGCAGTTTGAGCAAGTTTCTTCGGGCTTTGCAGCGGACGTTGTATTCTGCCATCATCGGCTTGTTGCCTGTCGACAATATTCCTGTATGGGGCCCGACTTCCGAGGTGGCTCTCCGGATCAACGACATCGTCACCTCACAAAGCCCGGCACCCCTCATCGGCCACACCACCGTACCAATGATATTGACCGACACAAGGCCGGTTTACATCTTGCCAAGAACCGAATTTTTCACGTTTCTCGATATTCCCACTTTGAAATGCCCGAGGTAGCATTCATCGCCAAGTCAAGACCACCAACGGCCATGTCCCGTCGGCAACATACCGCGTCCCGGTACGCTCATAAATACCCCTCCGAGTCTTCCAGTCGATCCGGAATCTCGGGATATCAGCAACCAACGCCTCCTTCCCAGTTCTCAGTCTTCGAGACCTGTTAGCTTACATTGGCCCATCATGAGGTCCGAGCTGAAAACACTGGCCCTGGCCATGCTCCCATTGGGAGCAAGCTGCACGTTTCTCCCTCCCGCAAGCGCCCAGTCCAACTCTCTGGTCCGCCGGAATGAGTCTCTTCCAATCTACAAGAACTCGTCCTACTGCGTCGACGACCGTGTAGAGGACCTCATCCAGCGCATGACCATCGAGGAGAAGGCCGGCCAACTCTTCCAGACGCAACTCCAGCAGGGCCCCAATGGCACCCTCGACCCGGGCAACGCGACGGCCCGCCGCAACAGCACAGACAACATGATCGGCGAGAAGCACATGACGCACTTCAACCTCGTCGGCGACATCGTCGACGCGAAGCAGGTGGCCGAGTTTGTGAACCTCGTCCAGCGGCGCGCGTTGGACACCCGCCTCGGCATTCCGGTCACGCTGTCGACGGACCCGCGCCACAGCTTCACCGAGAACATCGGTACCGGATTCCAAGCCGGAGTCTTTTCTCAATGGCCCGAGACTTTGGGTCTCGCTGCGCTTCGGGACCCTTACCTGGTCCGTCAGTTTGCAGAGATTGCGCGCGAAGAGTACGTCGCCGTCGGCATCCGGTCCGCGCTGCACCCCCAGGTCGACCTGGCGACTGAACCCAGATGGTCCCGCCTGGGCAATACGTGGGGCGAGGACGCCAACCTTACCAGCGAGCTTCTCGTGGAGTACATCAAGGGCTTCCAAGGCAGGGAGCTGGGGCCTTATTCCGTGACGACAGTCACGAAGCACTTCCCCGGCGGTGGTCCCATGGAGAACGGCGAGGACTCCCACTTCACCTACGGCAAGAACCAGACGTATCCCGGTAACAACTTCGAGTACCACCTCATTCCCTTCAAGGCTGCGATCGCGGCAGGAGCGAGGCAGATGATGCCTTATTATTCGCGCCCGATCGGCACCGAGTATGACCCGGTCGGCTTCTCTTTCAACAAGCAGATTGTCACCGATCTTTTGAGAGACGAGCTCGGCTTCAAAGGCATAGTCGTCAGCGATTGGGGCTTGATCACGGACACAGTCATTCGCGGGCAAGACATGCCAGCTCGGGCGTGGGGTGTGGAAAGCCTGAGCGAGCTCGAGCGCGCCGCCCGAGTGCTCGACGCCGGCGTCGACCAGTTCGGTGGCGAGCAGCGCGTTGAACTGATTGTCCAGCTCGTGAAGGAGGGGAACATCACGGAGGAGCGCATCGACGTCTCCGTCAGACGTCTCCTTCGCGAGAAGTTCCTCCTCGGCCTCTTCGACAACCCCTTCGTGGACCCCGAGGCCGCCGCCAGGGTCGTCGGCAACGACTACTTTGCGCGCGTCGGCAACGACGCCCAGCGAAGGGCCTACACTCTCCTGACCAACAAGGAGGAGATCCTCCCCCTCGAGCACGTCAGCGCCGAGACAAAGTTCTACATTGAGGGTTTCAACGCCACCTTCCTCGAGGCGCGGAACTTCACCGTCGTCAAGACCCCGAGGAGGCCGACTACGCCCTCCTGCGTCTCGAGGCACCCTACGAGCCGCGGCCCGGTGGCTTTGAGGCCGCCTACCACGCCGGTTCGCTCGAGTTCTCCGATGAGGAGAAGGCGCGTCAAGCAGCCATATACGCGGCCGTGCCTACCATCGTCGACGTGATCCTGGACCGGCCCGCCGCCGTTCCTGAGGTGATTGAAGCCGCTGCGGCAGTCTTTGGCAGCTTCGGCAGTGGAAGCGAGGCGTTCTTGGATGTCGTCTTTGGCATCGCCGCTCCGGAGGGCAAGCTGCCTTTTGACCTGCCCCGGTCACAACAGGCCGTGGAAGATGCGATGGAGGATGTGCCATTCGACACGGAGAACCCCGTGTTCAGGTTTGGTCATGGCTTGAGGTACGCAGACAAGTGCTCGGCATGATCACGACGCCGCAGGACTCGGCGCGCATTCGGTCGACAAAGTCAGGGTAGAAGCTCGGAAGAATAATGTCGAGGGTTCGAAGCGGAGGGAGCAAATGCGGAAGAACATGACGATTAATGATTATGTTGTCTTTTGCCAGTTTGGACGGGTTTGTTCAGGCTTGGGACATCAGACTATAAACAGTTCATGATGAGAAAACAATACAGTATTGCTTGGAAACCCAAGTCTCTGGTCAAAGATGGTAAACGTTTACCCGGAATCCTGTCCTCATTGGCTACAACGCTCGGGAGATGCTCTTGGCGGTGTTCTTTCCGACAATGGTGAAGTCACCACTCCATAGATCCTTGTGGAACATCCTGATAGTCACATCCACGTCATGCGTGAAACACATGAAGAACGACTACTTATGCAACGTTCGATGGCTGTCATGAAACACTTGATTTCGAAAGCAAGAAGCTGCATCTGTTGATCAAATCATACAAGAAAAAAACAAAGAATGGCATCAGCAATCGTAACAGGAGCGACCGGTAAGTGTACCCCGGCCACGCCTCGCCAAGCCCCGAAAGGGAACCCACATGCCGCCGACCCCGGTATGAGACCCGGATGCTGACGGCCCCGAACAGGCATTCTCGGGCGGGAGATCGTCGGCCGACTCGGCGAGAGTCCCGACCAGTGGAAAACAGTCTACGCCATGTCGCGCAGCAAGAAGGACAAGTACCCGTCCAACGTCAAGCACAACTTCATCGACCTCACCGGTTCCGCCGACGAGATGGCCAAGAACCTGGAGGGCGTCGAGGCAGAGTACGTCTTCTTCGCCGCGTACCTGCAAAAGGAATCCGAGCAGGAGAACTGGGACGTGAACGGTAAGACTTTCCCCGACGACAGCGATTTCTCTATGCCGGCCATTCTGACATGCGACAGGCGACATGCTCCAGAACTTCCTCGAGGCCCTCGAGAAGACCGGCGCCGCCAAGAAGATCAAGCGCATCCTCCTCGTCACCGGTGCGAAGCAGTACGGCGTGCACCTCGGCGTCCCCAAGAACCCGATGGAGGAGTCGGACCCCTGGCAGCGCGACGACCCGCCCTTCCCGCCAAACTTCTACTACCGCCAGCAGGACATCCTCCGCGACTTCTGCGGGAAGCACGAGAACATCTCCTGGACGGTGACGTACCCCAACGACGTCATCGGCTTCGCCAAGGGCAACTTCATGAACCTCGCCACGTCGCTGGGCATCTACGCCGCGGTCGCCAAGGAGCTCGGCAAGGACCTCGAGTTCCCCGGCTCCGAGACGTTCTACACAAAGTTTGACTGCTTCACGACCGCGAAGCTGCACGCCGAGTTCTGCGAGTGGGCCGTCAAGGAGCCCAAGGCGGCCAACGAGGCTTTCAACGTCGTCAACGGCGATGTCGAGAGCTGGCAGAACATGTGGCCGAAGCTGGCGCGCCGGTTCGGGCTCAGGGTCAAGGCGGACCAGTTCGCGGGCAAGTCTGAGCTCGAGGTGTCCACCGAGCTGAACGACCAGCCGCCTGTCAGTTTGCTTGCCGAGCAGTCTGGATTGGTGGGCAAGATCGAGCCGAGCAAGCTGGAGCAGAGGATCGACCTGGCCAAGTGGAGCCAGCAAGAGGACGTCAAGAAGGCCTGGGATCGTCTGGCCGAGCGGGAGGGCCTCGAGAAGGACGCGTTCGAAAAGGCCACATGGGCTTTCCTCGGCTTCGTTCTCGGCCGGAGCTTCGACCTGGTCATCAGCATGAGCAAGGCGAGAAAGATGGGTTGGACGGGTTATGCCGACACCTGGACTAGTCTCGAGGACGTCTTCAAGCAGCTGGAAGCGAACAAGGTTCTTCCCGAGGGCCTCAAATCTTGAGCCCGAAACTGAAAGGGAAAAGAAAACTGTAATCTTTGATTTATCTATACCAATTCAAGTCTGTCATCAACATCCTTCGCGGCCTCAATGCTCTGCTCCAAAACCCCCGTCTCGTGGCCCGACAACTCCCGTACATTCGTCCCGACCATGCAGCTCATGTCTTTCTTCTGCGCCCCCTTGACCCATTGCTGGTCGACCATCCAGTGCGTCGGCACCGCGAACTCCGTCTGGTTGCCCATCTTATTCTTCAACAGCCCGCCGTTGTACCACAGCAGGTTGTCCACGTCGTCCACGTGCGCGATGACGAAGCTGCACACCTGCGTCATGTCGGTCTGCACCCCCTCGAACGGCTTCCGCCAGCCGACCATGCCTCCGTAGTGCCGCGAGAAGGAGTACCTGGAGCCCGTCGCCTCGAGGCCGATCCACCACGTCTCCTTGTCGCCGTACGTGATCCTGTACGTCCACGAGTTGCGAACGGCGTGGGTGTTCTGCCACGAGATGTGCAGCAGCCCCATCAACACGTCCAAGCGGCCCTTGTCGAGCACGACGATGCCCGAGTCCCCTTCCTCGGCGTACTTCTCGGTCCAAACGAGCGACTTCTGCATCTCCTCGCTCGGGTGCTTGACCATCTCGTGGTACCACTCGTGCCTCTCCGGGAACTGGTCTTTCCAGAGCAACCGGTCGTGGAAGAGCAGCGCTCCCTTTTCTTGGTAACTCCGTTGCTGCAACAGCTGCTCCGGCGGCTGCAGGAGGACGACGTCGGCGTCCATCAGAACGACCTCTTCGAACCGGCTGCCCAACGCAGCGAAAGGCTTAATCGCCCATCCCCCCTCCGCCAGTTTCAACGTGGTGTCGTTGAAGACGGTCCTGATGTCCAAAAACTCGATATGCCCGCTGTCGCCTTCGGCAGCGGCTTGTACAATGGTATCCCGGTCCTCCTCGGGGAGGTCCTCGTCGCCGGCGTAGACGATCTGAATCGGCAGCGTCGTCCGGTGGACCTGCGTCAGGGAAGCCACCAAATGACACGCAAAACGCAGCGTGCCACGTCCCGTGGGGATAACGATGCCGGCGTTCCGGTGCGTGTAGTCCGTCGGCTTCTCGGTTGAGCCGGGGGCGCCGTTACCGACGCGTAGCTGCTGCGCCGGCTGCCGCGCAGGCGTGTTGGCGCTGCGAAAGCTTCGCCTGAGGTCGGCCAACGGCGACTGGCTGTTGATGTCCCTCGGCGGGGACTTGAGATAAGGGAACAGGGATGCGGCGACTCGCTCGACCTGGGCGTCGAGGAACTTCCTCTCGGCCCCCACAACCCGCAGCCCGTCGCCGTTCTTCTCCTCGAGCGCCTCGATCCACGACCGCAGCACCTTTGTGCGCTCGCCGAGCTCGCCAAAAACTCTCTTGTAGGGGGGGCCGAGGGGGTAGTCGACGAAGTACTGCGCGGTCGCGTTGATGGCGTCGAGGTTGAGGCCGGACGTCTTCGAGGTCCGGAAGCTGAAGGTCGGCGACGTGAAGGGTGTTATGTGGCCGTCGAACCGGAGCAGGTAGACGACGGCGAGGGTGATGAAGGCGGCGGCGGCGAGGACCGGTGTCGACTGAGCGCCGCATCGCGGCGAGAGCAGAAAGCGAACCATCCTCCACTACATGTACTATCAGTCGATGTCCCGCGGCAAGACGCTCGCAAACTGGTGAACGTCGGCCTCGGCATCGTTAGACTGGGCGAGCGGCCCTTTAAAGAGCCAAGACGCCCCAGAGAGCGCTTCCATTTTGGAGATTGAGCTTCTTCCTAACCAAAGCTTATTACATCCATGCCCCTCCTCCCGCGGCAGTAATTAATCTATCTGACTGGCGACAATTGCGTGGTGCGGCTCGTGTGTTCCGAATCATCTTGTCAGGCCTATCCCGTTTGCTGTTAGCTTGGCCGCGCCAGCAGTCCCCATTGGCCCCCCTGGATTCGCCTTCATATTGCGAAAGCGTTCAGGCGTTGGGTGTCTGGGATCCCTCTTCAACTCCGAGCCGCCGGGACAAACACGCGTCTTGGATATAGCCTGGGCCCACGGCCCTGGGGCCCAGACCAACAAGCCTCCCCCGCATTCCGAAAGCTGACGACCCCTTTTTTTCCTTCTCTCCTTTCAGGTTGATGACGGGATCTCACTTATATCAGCCGGTGAATGCCTCGCGTGCGTCCGTCGCCTGCACGTGGAACTCCGCCGAAAGCTGCATTTCATCCTCGTTCTGTCTGTTGCGTGTCTCTGACCAAGCCTTGAGTCTCTGTCAACCAGTGGCAGACTTGGTCTCCTGGGTGAGCGCTGCCAGCAACCAACGCACTCCTGATCCGTGGGATCGACGGCGCCAGCTTCGAAGCTTTGGCCGGAAGTTGTCGACTCGTCGAAAAAACACAGGGTGCAGTGTCAAGGGCAGGCCGGCTGCGCCTTCGACATTGCTTCTTGTCAGCTCATTTGACTCGAAACTCGTCATCTGCCTGTGCCTCAAGCGGCAGGCCTGTCATTTGGCACCGACCTGCTGTTCCGGGCAAGTCGCTTCAGAAGCGCCATGGGGACGCTGTCGGAATCCTTCGTGAAAAGGTACTAGCGCCAAGAAAGCCGACGCTAGCGCCAATGGCAGATGCTGGCCTTGAGGGCGTGTTGGAGGCGAATGACTCGTATCGGGCGGACTTCCCCTGGTTTTGTTCTCGTTGCCTGCCGCTTGATTACTGAGAGACCAACGTCGAAAAGGCGACCGAGGAACTACACCGGCTCTTTGAGCGTGTCGGGAAAAGGGACACCGAGCTCACTTGAATCGGTTGGAACTTGTTCAAATGATCTGTTTGCTCGTCATCTCAGGACTCAACCTAGCAACACAACACGGGAGAGATGGCCGTGAGCCTGCCTGCTGTGTCTGGCTTGGTTGAGGTCTACACCCCGATTCCTTTTACGCAGGTGGCAGATCACACCGATCCGAAGGGGAAAACTCCCTAGGTACTGGACTTTAATACCAGTACTGCGCGACCCCTGTCGCCGGACGCACTTCTCCTTCACCCCGACGCCTCTAGGTGCAGATTATGATGATCCGACGGGAGGGACATTGGTCCCCGCGTCTCTACAAGTGAGCAAATCAGAGATTGACAATGAAAGACGAATTGGGCCTCGAGACATGTTGAAATTCTCGTTGAAAAAGCTTTGGTGTAGCCATTACACACGAGGATAGAGAGGCCTGACAAGCAAGTCCGCATCCTTTTTGACAGATCCTTCAGGGCGAGCGTAATGCTCAGTCCTCGACAACTTGCCCAATTAATTGCAGAGCCCCATTTACGCCACAACCGGGATTGTCTCCTAGTTTACGACTCGGCCGTTTCGCCTGGTGCACTGGTCTTCTTCGATATCTCCTGAGCCAGCAAATCCTTCCTGTGTCCTTCCATCATCTCGTTCGTCTCCTCCACCATGCTGGCCGTCTCCTTGAGAGCCTCGGCGGTCTTCGCGACCATCTGCCACCCAGACTTCTCGGCCTCAGTGCCAGAGCCGGCATGTTGCCCCAAGATGGGGACAAAGTCCTTGCTGGCGGCTTGGAGGGCTTGTGTTTGGTCATGAAGCTTGTGCCACTGGGCCTGGAGCCTGATCGTGGCCTGCTCGATCTCCCGCCTCCTTTTCTCCTCGGCATCCGCGAGTATCTTCAACTTCTTCTTCGGCCACTGAGCTCCCAGCTTTTCCAGTGTCTCTTCGATCATCTTGTTCGTCTCTTTCTTGGCCGCCTTGATGGCATTCAAGTGCTCCTCTTTCTCGGCGTTAACCTTCGCCTCGAACTCCTCCCTCGCAGTGATGATCTCGTCGAGGATCTCAGGCCCGGTTCTTTCTGTCTCCCGTAGTTAGCATGGTATCGTAACCACAGAGTTAGAGGCAAAAGCGCATGGCGCCGACGTACCAAGATTGTGTGCAACAATTTTGTCGTATAGCCAGCGGAACAGGCGCCACATCGAGCACACGAACGCACAAAAGTGTATGACTGCCTCGATAGTATTCCAGTCCATTGCTTCAGGTGCCTCTGTCGAACTGCGATAGGCGAGAACTCCTTATTTTGATGTCCAGGTTGAAATCAGGGCTGCTGATTTGGAGGTGACGAGTTGTTCCATGAGTAGATGAAGGACAGACCTAGAACGATGTGGCGAAGGAGAGAAAACATCAGTCAGATAGGCAATCTTCTTGTTGATGTTCCTCCTACACCTTCCTCTTTGTCAAAATGGAAAAGTAAGTCCAATCGGAGCCGTGACTTCTTCAACAAGCGGGTGAATCAGCAGGCTCCCCTGCCATGAAGAGGGTCTCAGAGAAGCAGGAACCAACGCTGCATGGCCGGTCCATACCTGCAGCTAGAGACCTTCACGTGTCTCATTCATTATCCTCCCAAGATTTGGACGATGAATGCTGGAAGTCTTGACTGTGAGGAAGATCCGGATGGGTTTTCAAATGCAAAGCAGGAAAATACCTGTTCTACGATAAATCGCGATTCTCGGGTTAACAAGCTAAGCTTTGGCGATACACGCCTGGAGTACAAATGCTTTTGTTGGCTGGTAATGCTCTCTTTGGGAGTTCAACATGTACGTGTTTGTGGATGTCGATATCGTTTGTGCAGCCCACGCCCCTGGATGGCCAAGGCCCCATCAAAGCACGACTGAGAATATTTCAGCGGAGAATCCAACAGAAGAACTGCCATCTCAGTGAAGACGGTTTAGTTTTCGTTGGTAGAGTGACCACGAATAGTGATATCTGGCCTTGCCTCCCTTGTACACTTGTTTTGCAGCTCAGCAATCTCCTTGTTGGCCACGTCGAGAGTAGCCTCAATGCCAGCAAACTCGCTCCCGCTCATCTCAGTGTCTTCCTCTGCATCTTGGATCGCCTTGGCTTGCTGAAGGAGCATACAAGAGGCACTCTCCAGTGCCGCCACTGTTATATCAAGCTGTCCATTCGTCTCCTCAAGCCACTTGTAGCCATCCTTGATGCTATTGTTGACCTTGAGAGCGGCAGCAAGGGCTTCATCGCGGATTTCGGTGTTGGTCTTCTGTGAATTTTCTGTAAATTCGTTAATAAATACCCTTGTTCAAGTTCCATGGCCAGGGGACCATAGTGCAGAAAGCTTCGACTTACTGATACGTCGCTCGATAGTCCGCGCCCGGAGCCACTTGGATACCTCCCAGAAAGTCATGAGGCCTGCCAGAGCAGCGAGGCAGCACATAAGAACGTTATTCACCTCCTCAATGTACCGGATGGAATCGTAGCAGTCAACATGACCGTCCATGGTGCACGTTTGCCCGGAACTGTTGGTGTCGAACGATGAATGCTGTTGGTTTGCAGATCGATAGATGGGCATCAAGAGTTTTCAATGAAGCGAAGGAGGACCTTTGAGGCATGAAATGAGAAGAAGAAGAAGAAAGAGAAGAAAGCTGCTCTGGCCGAATGGTCTCTTTCCCAATTCGAGGAATCAACACTACTCGTTGCTTCTTTTTTCGTAGTCATCGCAGGGAAAGAGCGGCTTATCTGGACCCACTACTTTTCTCTTGTTATTCGAGAGGCAGGTGCGTGGCGAACATTTCATAAGAGGAAAGGGCAGGGGGGGGAGTAGCAAGGAAGGAACGGGTAGCTGATTTCACAGATTTCCGGGAAGATGTGGGTGGGGCCACCCGTTCCCAGTCGTTGCAAACCGGCTGGACGGGCAGACCAGCTTCTGGTATCCGGCATCGAACTATTTGGCAATGAGGCTGAATGAAGTGCAAACTTTCATGTGGTTCAATCCGACATGACATGGAATGACACCCAGCGATCTGCATTGATAAATGTAAGCTCATGTAACTTCTTGTGCCTTTATTTCCTCCGTTGCAGTCTCTACTCCTCTCTTTTGTTCCTTTAGAAAATGCCTCCGCTCTCACTTTCTCTTTTCCCTTTTCTCATCTGCTCATCCTCGCGGGTTTTTGCACATTCGGAGCGCGTAGCACAATCCCAAAGCACTCGATCAGACTGCACCCATTTCGCCGGCATGTGCCACATATCGCTTCTACCTGTTGATTCCATTCTCGACGTCTCACTGCGTCAAGGTGACTCAGGAAAGTCCGGAGTGACCTCTTCAGAGTGATTTACCCTTGCTGACGGTGGACGGAAAAGGGATGTTGTTCTTGATATTCAGTGTATATTTATGAAAATTCCGGCTTATGGCGATCCATTGATTTCCACAATGCGGGCTGGAAGGCATCTACGATTGACATGGGCTAAAACGGTAGGACTGTAATTAGTTCTTTCGGTTGAGATTGTCAAGTTAGGGTAACTCTTTCAACCCCAGATCAGGCTTTGACCACCGCGTACCAAACAAGGCCAAGGACAGCACCCATGACGATAGCAACTGGGGGGCTCACGCCAAACGAGTAGCCGAACACGAAGCTTGATGCCGTCACAACAACCCACCACGGCTCCTGTGCGAGACTCGTACCCTGCTGGAAACTTTCGTCTATATATCCGATTTGCCATAAGCGGTAGACTGCGGTATAGATGAGCCCCACGGCACCGGCGTTGACGCCCCGTAGGAGCGACTTCACCCATCTAAGGCCGCGGACAGCAGTCCATATACCCATCGTGCCGTGAATCGTAATAAGGCCCGGAGCAAAGATACCAACGAACCCGAGCGCTGCCCCGGCAGCTGAGTTGTAACCACCGTTGATCGCTGTCAAGGAGCCGAGATAAACGGCGAAGTTGAAGTTGGGGCCCGGGAAGCTCTGCTGTATGGCGAGGCCGATGAGAAAATCCCGCGGGCTAACCCAGTTTTCGGCGACGACGTATTCGCGGAGGAGAGGAATGACGACGGGACCTCCGCCGAAGATGATGGTTCCCGCAAGGTACATGTTTGCGAAGAAGCTGAAGAGGAGCGACTTAACGGGCAAAACGCCGCGGAGGACCATGACGACAATGAAAGTAACGAGGAAGAAGATGATTATGACGAGGCCCGAGGCCCAAGAGAAATTGAGGGCCCGTTCAGGTGGCACAGCGCGGGCGTCCGACTCGGCCTCTGGAAGCCTATTCTCAGTAACCGGAAGTCTTTCCTCGTTGTTGTCTCGGCTTGACCGTGTCTGGGCCCTTTCTTTGACGGCACCAGAAGAATCACCGGTGCTCGTAGCGGTGTTATCCAGGTGAGCGGACTGTGCCTGTGAAAGTTCGACAGGTACCGTCTCTCCTACCGGACGCCGTCTCCTGGGCTTCTTTACCACACTCGCAATGGCCTTGACAGGGCCATGGAGCCAGCGATAGTCATGGACGACAGTTGCAACGCCCGCCAAAAACATCAAGAGGGGAAAGTACCACAGCGCGTTATAGAGGATACCGGCTGCGCCGCCGAGCAATACGAGCACTCGAGTTATTTTATCAGTAATTGCCTTGTCTGATAATTGAACGGCGGCAACTGCAATGATTCCAACTGTCGAAGCATTGAGACCGGAGAGGAGGGCATAGACAGGGTTGGGCAGGGTGTCTCCAATGTTAGAGACGCCGATGGAGAGGCCGTACATCCCGAGAGCGCCAGGTAAGCTGGGGAACCACGTTATCAGTGCGGATGCGAGTATGAGCTGGACGTGAGTCCCTACCTCCAAACAAAAAAGCCTAGCAAGGCAGGAAGAAAACCGTCGTGGATAAGGTTGATGCAATAATGCATTTTGGTGCTACCGGGGCCAGAAAATGCCTGGCATACGCTGAATAGCTCTTGATACTGTATGTCAATCAGTATTGCGGCGTCTCTCCGGCATCTCAACGAAGAACTCGACCTACCACTTCCTCGTCGATCCATGGCAGCTTCTGGACAAATTTGTCGTGAAACTGGAGTGGTAAGAATATCGTCAGCAACTTCTCGGTCAGGAGACGTGGTGTACCTCGTGATGAACTATCGTTACAGGAATTGTGCTCCGACTTACAATCTTGAAATGCACTGGGGGCCCACCGAAGGAAGTGAAACCGAGATGGTAGTTGGTGCTGATGGTGTTCCATAACTTTGTCCCAAGGTGGACTGGTTGCCAGCTCCACCGGCGTCGAACAGCCATGGTGATATGGAACTAGAGTAGAGTCGGCTTTATTCCAGTGTTGGCGAAGCCGACTGAACGTGAGAACAAGATCTTGACAACTTTGGCACGCGTGTCGTGTTAGAAAAAATGCAAGAAACAATACAGAGTCCAATCGGCGCAGCGACACCAATCATTACCTCCTACCACGCACGTGGGTTGCAACAGTACAGCTTCTGGTTTCTTCTGGACCAATAGATAGAAGAGAGTGACAGTGAGCCAATAGCCAATAGAATGATTCGCGCCGAAGTGACGCTTGCCCCCATCCGCCTGCCTGCGTTCGCTTACTTCTTGGCCTGCCTCTTGATCGTTAGTTAGTGTTGTTGGGGTTGTTCCAGTTTGCTTGCCCTCTATCCCTGGCGAGGAGGGGAAAGCTTTGAGTACTTCCTGCTGAAAGGTCTGTACCTCCAGCTGGGCCATGATATCTTCGCTCTGGTCTTCTCATTCCCCATTCTAACGGGCTTAGCTGCTTTGTGAGGTATTTCGCCGCACAATTCAACTTGCAGCAAGTCCTGCTCACGGAGATTGAAACTAGTAGTGGACTGAAAGACGAAACGATTACCTCACTCAGAAGCAGATGATTTGGGCATCGCAACTTGATTAGTCTGCCTTTGAAGACGGAGAGAAAGACTCAAGCCGCTCCGCTAATGGCAACTTCGATACAATGGGAACTTTGAATGGCCCGGCGCCACTACGTCATCGCGTACTGCGTGCATCTTAGATATTAGATCGGTGTTCCGAAACGGGTTCATATCTATATTTGGCTCGAACAAATAGAATTCGCCTGTTAATGCGCCGCGTATACTGTGAGATAATATTCCACAGAACACCGTCGGAACGCTAACCACACTAAAAGGCGCCTGCCTACGCCAACGTAGGCCCTGTCTAGGAGCGTTTGCCGGCCTTGCATCGGCCTCGAGCGCAGCCTCTTGTAAATCACGCGTAAATTAACTGTAACTTCTCCTCCCGATCCTTCCGCAAAGGCCCGCTGCGCCGCACGTACTGCGCGGCAACTTCGCGGAAGCTCTTCATGGTAATCTCTTGTACGGAGCATTCGCCGTTGGGCAACCCTAGTAGCCCAACTGAACTATTGGCAGTTGATTAGTACGACAGTAATTAATAATTGAAACTCATTCTCGTCTCTGTAGTTTTACTATCAGCCGTGTCCCAGTATTAAGGCCAGGAGATACAAGCTGAAAACGTGGAGGAGGAATGGAGTGCTAGGTGATATAAATTAGATGCCATGCGGGGACGCAAAGGTTAACTAAACGCATCGAGGTGCTTTTTGTCAAGGCGCTCGAGAACCAGACTTTCTCCGGCGTATTATACAAGCGTCCTCTCCAGCTCGTTGCTTCTTGTCCTGACCTTAGTGCGACCAACGTTCTAGGCACGAGATGGCAATATTCACCAGTAAAGGTTGCGTAATGAGATGTGTAATCGGCGAGCGGGTGTAGCATTGGATGCTCCGAGTTCAGCACTCGTCTTGTACGGACCCGGCGACTTGTTCACACGCAACGCCTCGTGTAATCAAAGCGATGCTCGCTTACCTGTCAAGTAATTACGCTAGGAACACTGTCAGTGCCGGTGGCAAGCCTTGCCACATACGTAATTTACCAGAACACGCGGATAGAATCCATCCGAGTCATGAGCGCCCCGGGGTCCATCCCCGTCCCAAGCTACGGAAAGCTTAAACTTAAAGCTGTTAAGGATAGATTAAGCCGTCAGTTGGCCACTCGCATGGTAACTTACCTCGTGCCAGTTCTTTCTCACGTTCATTACCTGGGTCACGTCCCGAATTCGATCTCGTTTGAGATTCAACGAATTCACAAGCCTCGGCTAGATTTCAATTTGCGGCGTATGTCGTTGAGAATAGTTGGCAATTACACAGATGCGAAATTAAGAGCATTTGATGCAAACCGGAAACCCCCCCGAGCCACCCCGGAACAACGGAGTATCTTGTGTCAAGTCCACTCTAGTATAGACTCTGCATGCGATATCAACTTCAAGATGAACTCAAATATGGTAAAAGGGGTCAGCCTCGGAGTCGTCGGAGTTTGGGATTGGCTCTTTTCAGGAACGACACGAGCACAGGTGGGCTTTCAGTGCGCGGACTGTCTTGGCACAATAGCAACATCTGCCCACTGTCACAACCATGGTAGGGGTGACCCCTACGGAGGTTATTAGAACCAGCCAAAACAGCTAGACCTCAGCACATATCAAATTTCAACACCCTCATAGCTGCAAGCCAACAACTCTGGACAACTCGCTCCCAGTCAAGCATCCAAAGTATGTTAAAGACAACCAAGACTTCTCATAGCTTGCTTATTGATGGACCAAAGTGCCAAGACGGTGCGCCATTTCATCTTGTCATTGTCCGTACAACCCGGGAAAAGGAGCGTTTAGAAACAATCCAACCGCTCTATAAATCTTGGCCATGGCCATCTTTAACCGTTTCCGGCGGGTCGACAACCGTCGGTATCACCAGTCGCTCTTTTCTTGTTCCATAACCAACTTTTACACTCTTTTTCAAAGTACATAACACATTCACCATGTTGCTGCTTCCAGCACTCGTCTCTTGCCTTCCCCTGGCCCTGGCGGCCGACATCTACGTCTCTCCCAAGGGGAACGCGACGCCTGACGGCACCCAGGCGAAACCCTTCGGCGACATCCAGGCGGCCGTCAACATCTCTCAGCCCGGTGACGTCATCATCCTGCGCGGTGGGACCTACGATCTCCTAAAGAACATCAACATCACCGTCAACGGCACGGCCCAGGCACCCATCACGCTTCACGCCGCCAAGGACGAGGTCGTCATCATCGACGGCGAGGGTCTGCCCGACACCCCTGCTCCCGTTGGTGCTTCGGTCCCCAACAGGAACCGCGGCGTCCTCCACGTCGAGCGCGTCCAGTACTGGAACTTTGCCCGTCTCACCTTCACCCACGGTCCTTACGGAGTCTACGTCAAGGACTCCAGCAACCTGCGCTTCAACCAGATCGTCACTCGCGACAACTACGAGAGCGGCTTCCACATGCAGGGTGCCCTCTCTAACAACGTCATCTCCTACCTCGATTCGTACGGCAACCGTGACCCGAGAAACAACGGCGAAAACGCGGACGGTATTGCCATCAAGGAGGGCAAGGGTGAAGGCAACATCATCGTCGGCGGCAGGTTCTGGGACAACTCTGACGATGGCGTCGACTTCTGGTAAGCGGGCGCTGCTGTGAAGGATGATGCGCAAGCTAACAATCAGTCCAGGGAGTTCCACTCCAAGCTGATTATCAAGGACAGCATCGCGTGGGGCAACGGTTTCAACCGCTGGGTGAGTCAAACCTGAGAGCCCGTGCCGCTGGCCACGTCTCCTGCGTGCGCGGACGCTGACCACCAGCAGAACATCCCCGACTTCACCGGCAACGGCAACGGCTTCAAGCTCGGCGGCGGCAGCGCCGGCGACATCCTTCCCTCGGCCCGCGACGTCATGAACTGCATCGCCTTCGGCAACAAGGCCAACGGCTTCACCGACAACTCGCAGACGGGCGACTTCGCCATCGAGGACAACACCTCGTGGATGAACGGCCGCGTGGGTTTCCGCAGCGTCAACGCGACCGGCGTCCTCAAGCGCAACGTTGCCGCCGTGAACAACCCCGAGGCCGCGGCGAACGCCACGTTCGGCGGGCAGGTCACCCTGAGGGATGCGCAGACTTCCATTGGGAACTCGTGGGACGCCGAGGGGGCGGCCCTCACCAACGCCAGCTTCAAGAGCGTCGACATCGGTCTCGTCACTGGACCTCGTGGCAAGAACGGAAAGATCACGCCCAGCGACTTTCTGGTTCTCGTCGATGGCGCCAAGAGGGGTGCTACCACCAACTGGAAATAAGCACCCTCTTCTGAACAGTACATTACCCTTCTTTTCATTCAGGACAGGCTCGAGCTTTTTCATTCGGCCAAGATTAAATTTTACCACGCTTTTCATGATTAAACTTGACTGTGCGAAGCCGATTCGTGAATGACCTCGCAGTCGTAGACGTGCTGGGCTATCAGAATTGTCGGATTTCGAAGATACCACATGCGATGTCAAGCACTCGTCCCATTGCGCATGATGAGAAGGGGCGAGGGTTCACATTTCAAAGGATGTTCGAGGACCCGTGTCGTCGAGAAGGCTGTTATCACAGCTTCGCATCACGTCTCCACAGCGAGCGCTGTCGAGCGGACACGTCGGCCTCGACGCGGGGCCGTACCGCGGGGCAGGTGGTCATCGGCGACAAATGAAAGCCTCAGCTCTGCTCCGGAATCGGCGTCGAACACCACGGATGGAAAGGATGTCTGGGGTGGTGGATCGCGAGTTTGTACGATGTTGCTGAAGTGCCACTGCGTGAGGGAAGATGCTTGATGAATAAGACCCTTAATAATGGCGGGTGACGTAATTAAGGTGTCAATGTGCGCAAGTCCCCTACCAAGCGAGTTCCAGGTCGTGATGTGATCATGCGCGTCAACCATGTCACGATCTCACCTCATCCCGTCTCGCCAACTTCTGAACCCACCCACGGCGGTAAACGAGTCGCGTCCCTGCATTCATTTATCAGATCATCGGTCTTCATCATCCGCGTCTGGTATCGCGCTCACCCGATCAAACACTAAGCTCACATCATGAAGTCGATCGGCATCTTCCCCGGTTCTGGTGCCCTCGGCGGCAGCACCTACGACTACCTCTTGAAGCTTCTGCCGGCCGACCACATCATCTTGATCAACCGGCACCCGGAAAAGGTGCCGCGGGAGCATATCAAGAACGGAGTTCGGGCGCGCAAAGCCTCGTACGAGTCCAGCCCGTCAGACCTCGAGGCCGTCTTTTCGGGAATCGAGGTGCTCTTCCTCATCTCATACCCGAGCCATGTGCACGACTACCGGAGAAAGGTGAGATGGGGCTCGTCCGCAGCGGCGGCCCGTCCGGACTGGCTGACCACGGCCTAGGTGCAACTGCCAGCAATCGACGCAGCGCGAAGGGCGGGCGTGAAGCACATCTTCTACAGCTCACTAGCCTTCGCCGGCGACCTCCAGGACTCGTCCAAGGCAGAGGTGATGCAAGCCCACCTCGACTCGGAGCGCTACCTCGCCGAGGCCGCCGCCTCGGACCCGGGCTTCACATACACCGCCGTGCGCGAGGGTCTCTACTCGGAATCGTACCCGATCTACACGGCCTTCTTCGACGTCAACTCGCCGACCGACGAGATACTCATCCCGCACGACGGGTCCGGACCTGGCGTCGCGTGGGTCAAGCGGACCGAACTCGGCGAGGCGACGGCGAAGCTCATCTCGCAGTACTCGTGGGACCCCGACCACTTCCCGTACGTCAACAAGAAGGTCCTCCTCACGGGCCCGAGGGTTTGGTCGCTCGACGAGACGGTCAAGGTCCTGAGCCGAGCCGCGGGGAAGGATGTCCGGATACGCAGAGTGGACGTGGACGAGTACGTCAAGCTGCCTCGGGTGCTCTCGCTGTTCGGGTCTCAGGACAAGGCGCGCACGTGGGCGACGGCATGGGAGGCCATCGGCGCCGGGGAGACTGCGTCGTGACGGACACGCTCAAGGAGATTATCGGACGGGACCCCGAAGAGTTCGACGTGACCATCAAGCGCCTGAAGCAGGCGTGAGGCGGGTTTGGTGGTGCGTTCTCTTTCGGGGGGGTTTCTTTGGTATCCCAGCGGTGTAGATGGAGATTGTAGTGTATCTGCCCCGCTGTAGGAAAAGACCCAGCTCAGTTCGGTTTAGCGTTCGCAACAGGGAGCAATGTAGTTTATAAACCCTTTATTTTGGTGCAAACTCAACAAGCGGGGCGATTGGTTTAGTGGTATAATGACCGCTTAGCATGCGGTAGGTCCAGGGTTCGATTCCCTGATCGT
>JAIMZG010000373.1:0-13022 GCA_020466075.1 Colletotrichum coccodes
AGTGTAAAGACGGGTTGCGGGGGGGGGGGGGGGGGGGGTGCCTCCCCCCGACCTTCCAGAACTGCCGGAGAGCCCACTCCGGGTGATTGACCAATGGCGGCGGCGAGTGAGACACGGCAGGGCTGGAGATCCGGGCTTTTCCCCCTTGCACCAGCCCCCGTATTAGCCAGTGACGTAGAGGTGATGCCGTGCAACTTCTTATTTTTCACCTCTCGGTATGTCGATCTCGTAAGGTCGCATCACGGACTTAACCTTCCTCCCGGCGTCGCCAACGTCTTGCTGGTCCAACGAAGATCCGTTCGTGGATGGCTAGTAGGTGTGATGTCCCAATTGGGTCACGACAGGCCTTGGTCGGTCGACTCGGACAAAACCCCCTTCGAAACGTTCTCAACAACTCCCTCGATGGGGCAGTTCGGTGCCGGGATGTGGCCCGTCGTGTAGGGTCGAATGACCTCCCTGCTTTGAGGATCGATTGATTAAAAACAGCGCATCAAAGTCGATGGTCCCGGACCATGTGGATCCATGAAAAACGGCATCGTGTCTTTGGGGCTTGAACAAGCTTCAATGCCTCAGAACCGGCCTGCGACTGGTTCGGGGTCGTGATCTACCGAAGAATCAGCGGGCATAGGTGAGTCCAAGATCTACCTTGCACTGAAGGGGGATTCGTCCAAGAAATCGTCCATCGATTCCCACTCACACTTCCTATGAGCCGACAAACCACCAGTCGCCCGTTTCGATGATGGGCTCAGATCGCTCGTTCTTGTTGACATCCCTACCCCTGCTTGTCACATCATACTACCGTACGGCCATGACTTGCAGGCCCCCCCCCAGCCCCATCAACCCTCGCTTGGGACGCTGGGAAGGACTCTTGGCACATCGGTCAAGGAACAACATGGCAGTCTTCTTTCTGCTAGAGACTCCCGCAAATTGTGGATTGTCGTCATTTAATCGTCACGAAGCTCGTAGTATTTATCATTCGTGCCCTCCTCTTGTCCCCGTTCCTGGAGTCGTGTGAGCTGTCATCCGATCCTCAGTCTCCTTTCGGGTGCTAAACCTCGCCCTCCGTCAGTCGCCTACTCAACTCTCACTTGCCGAAAAGTCGTTATACATTATACAGCATCAAACAATGGCGCCGGTAACACATATCTCCAACGCCCTCTCCGGCGCGCCGCGGCTCTCACCCCGACACGGACCCTCCCGCAACCCCTTCGCGCCCTTCTCGCCCGCCAAGTTGTCACAACCGTAACCGCGACTGCGGAAACCACACAAGAGAGCGCTTCCAACAACAACCTCAGCGGTGGCGCCATCGCTGGAATCGTCATCGGCTCCATCGCCGGCTTCCTTCTGCTCCTGTGGATCGTGAGGTCCTGCGGCATGTGGAGCAGGCCCGACGACTGGGCCGAGAAGGACTCCTACGACGACCGCCGTCGCGGGTACCGCGGGAGATCCCCCGGGGCAAGACACCGGAGCCGGCACCAGCACCGATACCACCACGAGACGTCGCGGTCGAGGCACCGCCACCCGTCGTACGAGGTCAACGAGGTGCGGTACACGCAGCCTGTTGTGTACGAGAAGAGGAGGTCGAGCGGGTCGCCGTTGCCGCCAGCCAATGTGTACCGCAGCAGCCGGAGCAGGTCGAGGTACTAGCCATAATGGGCAGTGTGCTGTATAAGACAGCAGACTTTAAAGCGTGTTGGGTCACTCAGGCGTTTGATCATGGCGGTACATGGAGAGGTTTTGAGGCGTTCGCGCTCGCGTAAAAGACAACGTGCGCGAGTATTTTCTTGTTTTATCACGATTATGAAGTCAACGATCTCGAAAAAATTATCGAAAATAGTTATGTAATTATCAATGAAGTATACCAAACATTGTACGACTCGACAATAGTGATCAGTAAAAGTCGCAACCCCGTCGCAACCCCGGCAGAACACGTTAAAGAGCCTAGCAGTTCGCAGATTCCCCTGGTGGGTAAGAGTCTGGGATACGGCAGTAGTCGGTTGTGTTCCTGGCGGCCTGCATATCATGTTTGCCTAGCCGGGAACCTCGCGTCGGTGTTTTCCCCGTCCTCACTGGATTGTGTCCTCGTTCATGCCTTCATGAGCGGAAAACAAGAACAGAGCTACTCAATGCAGCTCAGAGTTCTTGTCACAGACCACAGCGGAAAAAAAAATCCGAATTTCTCAATCAGCTGCCAAGGGGTGCTACACCGAGCGTTGAGGGTTCTATAGACAAAGGCTAGATATTCCGACGGCGGACAAGACAACCGTGTCCGTCGTCTAGTCTGAGAAAGAAGAACGCAAGCAGCTGAGAGCTTGGTAGTCTCGCTAATTACAGAAAAGAGTACATCGCGGACGTCATGGTTGGGCACTCGCATTTCACATCGGTGTAAGGAGCTGGGAAGTTGTCAAGGTCTTTGTGAGAATGCACTTTCTTTCGTGGATCGAAGCTATGAATTTGATCCATGGCAAAGATGACGCCGCGGTTCGCCGGACGCTTCCACACTCCTACCGCGTATCCTGCGACGCGGATGACGATCGCCCAAGTCTAGGCCTTCGGCACTGGTCCGCCGCTCTTCGGAGCCGCAAACGTCGCTTAGTATGAGATAGTCCCCGCGTGGCTTAAATGCACCATAACGATTGTTTTTCTCCAACCCATGCATGATGGCGTTTGCGTGACGATGCAGTCCAGATACCCCTTTCGTCGCGTCGAAAGAGCTCACCAGCGGGACCTTGACCTCCTTGTGGAACGACTTCCCGATACCTTGCGTTGCCCTCCCCACAAGATCTTGTAGGGGTTTCCCCCCCGCTGGTCACCGCATCGATACTATTCGGGTATGTATACGCTGAAGGCAACGATAACTGGGGCATGCGTGTGGTTTCGAAGGGCTCCTGTAAGCGTTGTAGATTTGCCGTGCCCCGAGTGCGTTGCGCCTATCGCATTGCGATGGACCCTTCCCACCCTTTGCCCGTGCTTCCTGCCGTGTTTTCTGCTGTTCGCTCTCGGCGGTTGATAGGTTCGAGCTAACAATACCTCCCAAGGTCCTGTGTTATACCAATCGAACGAGATCCGTGATACATTGCGATAGGGCTCAAGGCGGCTGGTTAGTGGGGTTAGACTCCCACATGGGGCTCCTCCAGCCTGTGCAAGTAACAAGACTCGGTCATCAATCATCCTCGAGACAAAGATCGGCGACCATTGGACAATACCGCAAATGAGTTGTAATGAAGCTGTATTAGAACACAAAGGCTATCTTCCGTCTATCCGAAGAGACCAAGAGCCTTCTATACACCTATAGCCCGTGGCCTATTCCACGACTCCCAAAAATGTCCCGAATTCCGTCCAAATCTAACGCCAGTATTTATCTTCATGAGGGGCATGAAGCCCACAGATGCTTCAACCGGACTTCGTCTTATTCTTCTTGACCCAGTCGGCCCACTTCTTGTACTCCTCATACTCCAACGACTCCTTCTTGCCCTGGTACCGCACAACCTTGAGGTCGACGTCGCGCCACTTGCTCTTGCTACCCGTCCACCCGGCCTTGCGCATAAGGCTCACGAGCGTCTCCTCCTTGGTCCACTCCTGCTCGACGGCGCGTCGGGGAGGTACGTCGCGCCGTACCGCTTGCCGTGGTAGACGAAGCTGATGCGGAGGCCGTGCACGCCGAGGGTCCAGTCCATGGCGTCGTCGGCGTCCTCGAAGTCGGTGAGCAGCGTCACGGCGACCTCGAGCGAGGGCAGCTCCGACGCCTCGACGGGTGGGAAGCGCATGTCGTGCAGCGCCGATGTGAGGGCGTAGCTTGACAGGCCATCCTCGAGATCCTGCGCCTCAAAGGTGCCGATGCAGCCCCGCAGCGAGCGGTGGCCCGAGCGGGGCGAGACGGTGTTCCAGGTGACGAAGAGCGGGGACTCGGAGATGGCTTGGTTGTCATCGTCGCCGGGGAGGGAGTCGGTGGACGTCGCGGGGGTCTCGGCGGGCAGCGAGAAGCTGGAGCCGGAAGAGGCGGATGCCGAGTCGCTCGCGGGTTCGGCGAGGCGTTGCATGGCCGGGAGAAGCTTCTTGCCGCCGTCCTTGCCACCGTCACCGAGGCCGGGCGACAGGGTCTTTGCATATTCGGGCCATGATCGCAGTATCTCCTTGAGGGAGATGCCCGGCCGCTTCTCCAGATGCGAAGCCAGAGCCTCGAAGCAGTAGAGGCAGTGTTCCACGGAAGCCATGAGCTCGTCTCGAGTGGGAAGCTCAAGCGAAGGGCAGGGGTAGCTAATTCCCGTGTCCGGAATGAGTGGATGGATGAAGCTTCAGAGGATTCCGTAAAGTCGATCGGGTCGGCAACGCGGACAATACAATACGGGGGCGAGCGAGATGGAAAACCGTCGCAGATGGGAGAAAGACGATGGAGGAACGGGCGGAAGGGGACTATTCAGGCAAGGTGAGGTAAGGTGATGTAAGATAGCTCTAAGTTACGGAGGGGCTACCACCAAGAGACGGGGGATCGGCCAACCGAACCCCACTTCATATAATGGACCCCGCGATTCGAACCCCGCTGTTTGTACCGTCAGGGTAGTTATGCTGGAGGGCATAAATTGCACAACCCATAGCGAGGATTTGTGCTGTGGCTGGAGCATAGCCCAAGCTCCCACCACACGCGATAGATTAGCTAAGCAAAATCTTGTCCTAACGGGGGTAGCACCAGGACCGGAAGCTAAAAATATACTCGGGCCGCTCAAACAATTTTCCCACCTTGAAGTCTTCTTGACGTTGCGGTTGCAAGGGTTAGCCAGTTTCGAAACACCTCCTGAACGGGAGTGACACTGGTCCGAACGCACTTCATCCCGTCATCCAGTGTCGAGGAGCGAGGAGCTGCCTGGGACCGGCCTGTTCTGGGAGAAGGAAAAAAATCCTGACCTTGCCAAACTCCCACATCCCACAGATCAACGACGCCCCTCCAGCCAGCCCCCGACCCAAGCTAAGCTTCACAATAAGGTACACCGGGGTGAGGGCTTGGCATTGAGCCAAACAGGCCGGGGCCTTAGACGTCGTCTTAAAACCCCGCCTTCCCCTGCCGACTTTGCTACCGGAACTTGCTGAAAGCGAGCGCCCTCTTGTCTGATCTTCGCTCGTCCGAGCCTTGGTGACAGGGGTTGGCGAGGATAGCGGAGGAGGAGGATGAGCTTCTCTGTGACGCGGCACTCACCTTTGACTAGTGGGCCAACAGCTACGCGGCTTCTTCGTCACAGCCCAGTTTCAGACGTCCACATTCGCCCTCTGGATCCTCCCCTTCTCCCGCGATCAGCCTCCCTCTCAGACTCCCGAGGACGATGATCCCACTCCACTGCCTGATGTGAGCTCGAAGCAGGCAGAAGACCAGGCGGGACAGAGGGGCCTGGGGAAAACAGGAAGGGGGGGGGGCGAGGGCCAGTCTCGGGTCCATGGTTCCCTTAACTTTGCTGTCGAATGTCTTGGCATGGTTCCTGTTAGTGCAGGTGACACGCCGGGAGGTCCCTTGTCTTCCTCATTGACTCGTTGGATATCTTGCCTGTTTGGGCGAGCTTGCGGCTGCCTCTTTCCTCCATGGCGGCCAAGGAGTCGAGGCTGCGGCGACAAGATGGACCAGGGATGGAACCGGGCGCGAGGAAGCCCGGACCGCTGGTCTCAACTTCTGGCGCGGGAGAGACGGCACGACTGTTGACTTCCAGTCGGGAATTTGGATGGCAGTTTTGTGAGTGGCCAGGGATGACCGTGCGTGTTGTCAAGACGCCCTCCCCTACAGCGTGCTTGTGTGATGTGAGATGTCGATGGTGATACTTGGCGCAGAGTACCGGCTGATACCCCCGACCACCCCGGGTGTTGCGTGGGCTGTCGATTACATACAAATAGATGCATCTTCCTTCCCGTGTTCCGTTTCCCTCTTGTTCTGTTGTTCAAGTCAAACACTCTCTAAATCTACTCGACCTTGTTCGACACTTTCTCTTCTTGTACAACCTATCTGCTCGTCGCCGGCCGACCACTCGTTCGATTTACAAAGACCAACTTTTCACCACCGTCAAGATGAAGTACTCCGTTTTCACTCTCTTCGCCGTCGCTGCTGCCTTCGTGGCCGCTGCTCCCACCGACAGTATGCTGCCATCAGCGAGCCGGAAATGATGAACGAGCGTATTGCTGACAACTTCCAACAGTGGCCGCGAAGCGCCAGGCCCCTCCCAGCACCGTCCCGGTCAACGAGGCTGCCATGACGGACGCCAACGGCAACATCGTTCCCTTCAACACCGCTGGTGTCTATCAGGCCAACAAGGAAGCCGGCCTCTAAACCTCGGGACTAGAGCTCTTGGCTTAATGGACAGAGGAGGAAAGATCTATAGAGACCGACGCGGACGCTTTCACGAACTGCGACAATGCGTTACACGCAACCACTATCAAACGCGCCCATGACCTCATAATCTGGCGGTAGCACCGGGACTTTGGGGGACTACAGGGCGACTTTAGGCATCATGGCAAATCAATCAAAAATGATTGGGCTTTTTTATTTATGATCCAGGACCGGAATCAACGGATCTGGGTGACAACATCTCCCCTTCGCCCTCCGTGGCAGATAATTCTGAATACTACTTGACAGGCAGTCAGTCTCGTTTTCGTTGCTGGCTGCTAGCCTGTTTTTTCCCCCTCACGCATTTCATCGCTGCATCTCACGCGTGCGTCAAACCGCATTGATTCGGATGTCCATCAATCAATGCGTCCGTACCAAGCTGTCACTCCACCCACCCAGCACGTCAAGCTGACTCGGGGAGGCAAACTGTCATCCTCCGAACTCTTTCCAGAACGGGCATGGTTCTGAGTGTTGCTATTTTCTGATGTTAGGAGGCCAAGAAGAACTTGCTTGTGAGCTTAAACGCGCCAAAAACCACCGCCATTGTGGGCGAGCAGGGGTCGCCCGGAGCGACGTGAGCACCACATAACTCGCCTCAAACCGCTGGGCACAGGTCGAGTCTCCATCTCCATAGGCGATGACGAACTGGGGTTTGAGTCGGGTTGTCGTTTGGTCGCTCAGCCACGCTTCATCTTTCGATGCGGGTTCAGAGCCCGCTGCTTGCAGCGCGACAGCTCCGCTGGATGCCATGGGTGCTGCGTGATAGACGGGGCCCGGCAACGCCATTGCCTGTTTCTGGATCTTGAGTGGAATCTGCAATTTTCCAAAGTCAATGTTGGTGGCGTACCGTCATGTTGGAGCCTAGAGCGCGCGCAGTCAGTCCCCGGGGTCTGGTCCGGTCTGTTGGTCGAGTCTTTTTTGCAACAGAGTCCTTTTCTTTGAGCGCCCTCCACACCGCCTATATGTAATCCTAGATGGCTCATATGAGCAGACGGGCCGGGATTATTTACGGGGACGTCCAATAGAGTTTGGGTCTGATGTTTCGATGGCGTTGGGGCCAGGCTCACAACGGCCATGGCTGTTGCATTCCGGCCGTCTGGGTCGTTTCTAAACTTCAGAGTTATCGGCTGATAATGGTCGATCCGACGAAAGTCAAATGGCGATGATACTGGTGTTGGCGAGTTGACGTCGGCATGACGGACGGATAACACGGTTCAATGCGGTAAGGAAGAGATACAGCTCGTTTGTGCCTTTGATGAGTATGAGACGGCATAATGTTTTCTTTTCATAGCATCAGGGTCGAAAACACCATTCCATGAGTTATGAGAGAATTCATCACCTTTGCTTCGTGCGAAACATTCAGTCTAGACTAAAAATCCCGTCAGCAGTGGCTCTGGGCGCACTGGCAGAGCAAGAGGGTCGAAATAACCTTCGGATAGCTCAGAGGCGCCGAAGCAGCGGAACAAAGACGCAAAAGTCTAAAGGACAAAATAAGAAGGCACAGACAAGACCAAGAGAGGACCCATTTTTACTCTGTCCATCGACGACTAAAATCGACGACAACACATGGTACTAGCCGATTCTTAACGCCTGAGGCGTGAACCGCTCCCCCCTCTGTGAACTTCTGCCACTGCATTGCCTTTCGCTTCTTTTATGCACACACAGCTGGCTGCCAAGTGGCTACCAACAACAACAGTCTGACGTCCCTGTCTTGACATGCGGCGCTGCTGCAGCATGCTCAAATGACTGGGGTACTCGTCCCGTGCTGTTGGGCTCCAGAGGAGTCGCAGCCAATGCAACCGTGCGGATGGCCATCACCCAACCCAACCTCAATTAAGCTCGTCGTAAACATACTCCGGCCTCACGATTGCATCTCACCTTTCCCCCCGCAGAACACTATCGACTGTTGGAAAAAGTTACACAACCCCCTTTCCGTTCAGCTACAGCCAGCAGTCGTGACGGGCCACAGCCACAATGCCGCATGCGAAACCAATGCAAGGATGGGATGGGCAGCAGCAGGGCAACCAGAGAAATAGAGACCAGATAGATGTCTCTCGTCCCTGGCGCGTCAGCTGGGAGACGCTCGAATTAGCCTCGAACTAAGCCGGATTCGATGTCATTCTCCACCGTGTCAGCCCTGCTGAGAATGCCGGCTTCTCTCCAGACGAGCTGGGGAGCCAAAGAGACCTTACCACATCACCAAACGGACCAACAAAACAGACCCATTCGCGCACGTTAGCCGTTGAACCAGTCATCGGGAGTCTCTCGCCCTCTCTCTCCAATTGGAGTATTGCAAAGTCACAGACTTCACAGCCCGACGGACTAGTACCCCAAGGACGAGCAATTTGGCTGCCTGTACCACAAAATGACACAATTTCAAATTGGGCTGGGCGGGGGATTTCACAAGTGGAGCGGCTTTTTGCTTCATTTTGCTTTGCGCAGCCACCACAAGCGCGTCTCGAGCCCCTCGACAAGCGATCCTGAAGGAAGACAACAAACGCCTAGCGAAATGACCAGGCTTGCCAGGGTCAATCCCCGATCTGCTCGGCCCTCCACTTGACCAAGAGGAGCCGCAAATCTGGGATTCGCGTTGGCTTTCTAGTCCGTCGTGAGCCAGGGTAAGCGAACAGTCGGGACAGGCTGTGAAGTTTGGGCAAACTTTTCTTGACGTCGCAGACCACCCCTGGCCAAAGTCCCTTTGCAGCCAGCGCTGCGAAGGCCGCGTTTACTGACCGCTCTACGAGTGTCCCTATGCCGTCAGCAGGATGTGTCTGCCAACGAATGCTTGCCTCGACCCCCCCTCTCGAGCGAGAGCAAGAGGGAGGCCAGATGAACTGATGACCCGAGCCGCTTGGCTGACTGAATCGATACTACATGGGCCCAGATCTCAGCCGCAAACGCCATCCGACGCATCTCAGTAGTTGTGGCAGCATTCTAATGTTCGACGAAACTTGCCGCCCTTGCGTCTATGGCGACGGAAGGGAGCCGCGCGGGCGCGGTGTGATGGTTGGCGGGATGGCGTTAATTTCACACACTGCCCAAGACCCCGACCTGCCCCTGGTAGGCTGCTAGGCTCCAACAATCCATCGTTGGCTGGCAGAGGCATCCTGTTGCTCCCGCCATTCCTTGAGTCTCCCCCCATGGCCTCCATCACGTCCCTCACCTGGGCCGACAGGGGCACGTTACTGCGGGAACCTGAAGATACCTGTCCCATGGCACCATCGTGGCTGTCCACTTGATTCGCCGCTTTTGGACAGCCGGCAGAGCGAGCTGTCGAGTGCCCAGCCAGTCTGCCTGGTGCAAGATCCAGGACTGAGCGGCGTTTTCTATACAGGGCTTAGTGCTCCTCGATATACTGCAGCCTGGCGATGGTGTGTTCCTCTTCCTCATTCGAGTCGTCCCAGCTCACTGGGTATCATGGTTTTATATATAGCAATTGCAGACACACTCGCCCAATACAGTTCTGACAGCCAAGGATCGCCTCGCCATAGCCTCGCTCCCCACGCTCAACGGGCCCAGTTCCGACTTGAGCCGCCCTTTCATCATTGTCTTGCCTGTTTGTCCGAGACTACTCTGCTTATAACGGCCAGGTGATCGCCTTTGTGTCCGGAAACCGGTCTCTCCAGCCGCAAACAATACCAGCAGTGCCATTATCGAGCCTCCTAGGGAACCGTCTCCTCACATCAACGATTCGCAACATGGTTCTGCATCGCCAACAAGCCCAGTTCGACAGGGCAAGATGGCGCATGGCGCTGCTCGTACCCTTTTGGATCCTGCAGTTGCTCGTCCTGCTCGTCGTCATAGGTCTCTTCTCGTGGCGCCTGTCCGACACGCTGAACAATTGGGATACCGAAGAGGAAACGAAGGGCATGTTCCCCATGGTCGAGGTCGTGTAAGTATTGGTCTGCGGCTCCCGTCGGCAGGGTTTGAGTACTGACCTGTGCGACAGATGGGAATCCGTTAACATTGGTTTCTCCTTGGTCTGCCTTGTCTCCACCGTCTACGAAGTATTCAAGCTCGCTGCAGAGACCCTTACCCCGTGGACCATGCTCTTCACCCACGTCCTGAAGGTCGTTTGCTCCCTGGCCACCCTGGCCCTGGATATTGTCGTCTTTGTACAAAGGAAAGACAGCCATTACTCGGTGGTCGGCCTCGGCCTGGACTGTGTCATCCTGTGGGTTATGAGTTCTTCCCTCGCGCGTCGATGAATAGTGATTAATATTTTCGCAGCGTCCTCGTTGCCATCCCCGGCGTCTACTCGATCCAGACCTACCGCCGAATCGCAAAGTACGACGACTACCACTACCCCGTCAACCACAAGCCCTACGGCTTCAACGATCTCGAAGGCGAGGCCTCGTACAGCGGTCGCCTCTCCATCGGCGGCCTCAGCCTCAGCGACCGCTCCCTCCGCCGGATCTCCACGTCGTCCATCAAAAGCATGGCCGGCCTCTCGAAGCAAGAACAAATGCAGCAGGTCGCACAGCAGCAGCAGCAGCATCAGCAGCAGCCCGATACGGGCTCGCTTCAGCGTACGCCATCGCAGTACAACAACGAGCGGGACACGCAGTTCGATCGGTACATGATCGAGCGAGCCATGACCAACGAGTTCGGGTGGGTCACCAGCCCCGGGGGCGACAGCCTCGGCCGCAGCGACAGCTACGTCGGCAGCGGGTCCATGACCAACGGCAAAGTCGTCACGCGGGAGAGCATGGGCCGCGCGCCGAGCTGGGGCAGCTCGCACGTGTTGGTCGCGGTGCCGGAGATGGACGAGGAAGACGTGCAGGGCCGCGGCGACAGGCAGGCACTCCTGGGGCACATGAGGCAGGAAAGCGACGAGCACGGCGGGGGGCTGAGCGTCCAGCCCCTGGCATTGTCATCGTCGTCGTCGTCATCGTCGTCGTCTCCGTCATCTTCGCGGATGACGCCGCCGAGAATCGAGATCGAGGAGTCGGATATCGTTGAGGGCGGAGAGAACGCGTGGGAGCGGAAGCGCAAGAGGAGCCAGTGAGCGGGAGGATCTACTGTTGGTTGATGGAAAAGGAGGACGACGAAAGAAGGAACGGATATACCCTTTGATTTTTACGTAATTTCTTTCGTTTATACGGCCTGGTCGACGGCCTCTCTTCTACATTCTGTTTCACGATACCATGCGGGCACGGCGTTCAGACGAGGGTCGTCCGACGACACTAAAAAAAAGCAGCAGAAAGATGGGATAGGGAGGAGGCATCCCAAAGGCGCCCGGTCCGCAGCTTGTTCATATCATACTCTCGTTGTTTAAAGACGTCCATATAACGATTCTACATTGGAGTTCCGTTGTTCGCATGTCGTTGGCAGATGCGAAGTGAATCCCACCAGGGCCGCGTACGGCTGTGCACCTTCCCAGCATACAATGCCGGTTACTTGGGGAAATTTCTGCGTCATGCTACATCGAGAAGCCTTCACTGACTACGCAAAATGCCGGATCGGGGGCCAGCATTGGGAGGGACCAGGGCCCATCGGCGGTAAAATCATGCACGCGCGCGGGGGGCGCAGCGCCGCAGGATCGAAATCGCAGGGGCCGGCCTTTGAGCAACGACATGGCCAACCATCCGAGCCAAAGTCCCTTCGCAGGGGGGGGCTCACGGCGCAGTCGCCTCACCGCCGATCCCGGCATCGCTTCGGCTCCAGCCAAGTTCCGGAGGACGGATACGGCGGACTCATCCGCGAGGGCGTGTCCGCTGAGCAACTCCATCGGGGCCGCACCGGCGACTCCGGCGATCACCGGGCCAGCCTGCGGGTCGAGATTTCCAGACCCCGACAGTTTCCGTGCTCCAGCCTACGAGCAGAAACAGCTCGGCCTGTTCGGGCTCCCGTATGGGGTGAGGTGAGAGAACCCGTCTACCGGCGCCTGTTGCGGCCCGCGGGGCCCAAGCAGCACATCCTCGTCGCAAGTGGGTTGCACAGACATGCGCGCTACGTGGTCGACATCGGCGACGAGGGTGACGGACCGGGCCGGACGAACGCCGCGCGGAGCTGCGGCACCCGACGGCGGCACCTCTGACCATCAACCATCCGATTTGAGCTCGTCGCCTCGTGTCGTCGTGGAATAATCACTGTAAATGCGACTCGAAACGCGGTACTGCTGAAATTAAGTGCATGTACTGATCGTCGTCTGGGAGAGGTCTAGGAGTGCTATATTTGCCGGGCATCGACAGGATAGCTAGCTGCCCGCGATCACGGGACTGCAGGTTTGCGTCCGTGACGCCGTTGGTGCGGGCGGACTGGACTCCTTCCTGGGGCTTGTGGGCGGACGTCGCCTGCCGGTAATCTTCCACGGCGCAAGATAGAGCATTATGGATATCGCAGGCCCTCACTGGGCAATAGCTCGCATCTCATCGAGGAAGCCCCTTTCCTTCACGCCTTCCCAGCCAGCCCATACCCGCTCAGCGATACCCGGCAAGGGTACCCGTCAGTGGGATGCGCCGCCCCGCCTCGACCATGAACACCCGCTCCCCCCCGAGCCCGCTCAGGTCCATCTTCCCCCCCGTCGATCTCGCCGTAGCAGTCCCGAATGTCAAACTCCCTCACTACACAGGCCAACACGGCCCTCGTCTCCGTCATGACCAGCTGCTGGCCGACGCACAGCCGCGGCCCGTACTCGAACACGCGCCAGCCGCCCTTG
>JAIMZG010000374.1:0-15530 GCA_020466075.1 Colletotrichum coccodes
TCCCCCCATGCCCCTCCACCCCTCGGTCAAGGGGTTTACACCCTCCAACCAATCAACAATTTCTCCGTCTCGTCTCCTTCTTTCGTTTAGATCCTGGGCCACCTCTTGTGTACAACTTCACCTGATGAACATGGCTGTATTCCCCTTCCTCTCCCCGAGTCCGCTCACTTACACCACCCTCATAGGACGGGGAAATGCTCGACGAAACAAGCCTTGAGGAGCAACACGGCTTGTAACCTGCCAAGATACACCGCAATATCGACTGGTACGCCCAACTCACCCCCCCCCCCCCTAAATAGCCTCGGTCGAGCCCGGTGGCTTATACCACACGCAGAAGGACAAGACATTCAAAAGATCCAGACACATCACCCGCAAGCACGAGGTCTCGAGGAACGGAGAACATTGGATTAGTCCGTCGGGTATTATTCCGTCCCCTCATCCAGGCCGTTCGTCAATCTCCATGTCACCCAATGACCAGACCTCTCTGTCCATGACGGAGCTGGCGAAGGGCTGCCGTTCTTCGTGATATCATCTGTCTCTCCTACCTATGCCAGCATCGGTGACATGGGCAACCCTCACCACCTATCATCGTTCAACGCCAAGCCTCTCTTGCGTGTGGCATCCAATGTCTTGGAGTCTTCCTGTTGGCCAGCGGCCACGCCAGGCCTGGTATCTTTGTTCCTCCTACCAACGGGTCTCACCCCGTGACATAAAAAGGTGTGACCAACCCGATGCCCGGAAACGGTTCCCGTCTCCGAACCCAGTCCTGCTGTGGCTCTTTTTACCCAAACGCCATATCCGTCGTTGCATGACCGCCAGCCCTTGGCGAGCCATGTGATTGATTCCGTCTTCCATCTACTAACGTCTCGACACCGTTTCCATCACTACCGTACGGGCGAGCCGGGTGAGAGGCCCCCCATCCGCCGTACGACCACTTGCATCTTCTCGATTAGCTCCGGCATCCGATAAGGCTTAACGAGCACGTCGTCGCACCCCGCGTTCTTAGCGTCTTGCATCTGCTCTGGCCTCGCGTTGGCGCTGACGGCGATGATGGGTATTCTTCCGCCGCTCGCACAAAACACCCGTCCCTCGTGCTCCAGCTCGCGGATCCGCCGCGTGCACGTCAGGCCGTCCTGCACCGGCATCTCAATGTCCATGAGGATCAGGTTGATCGCCACGGGAGGCCCCGGGGTGTTTGGGGTGCCCTGGGTAAAGTACTCCTGCTCCTCCTGCTGTTGCAGGGACATGGACTGCATGAGCTTCTCCAAAGCTTCGATTCCGTGATTGGCCACGTCGACGCAGAATCCCCTGTCCTGCAGGCCGCGGCGGGTGATTTGCTGGTTGATCAGGTTATCCTCCACAACCAGGATGCCATCGAGCCGGGGGTCGTGGCTCTTGGGTTTCGGCCGCGAGCCAGGTGTCCTCTGTTCGTTCGTGGGGGGCTTGACCCGGGGGACCGTGAGTGGGGTGCTGGCCGCAGTAGCCAGAGTCGTCATTCTTACGGCCGCGGCCGCAGACTCGGCTTCCCTCCGTGATTCTTCCGTCGGCACGTATGCCTCGATGAAGAAGGCGAACGTGGATCCCACCCCTGGCAAGCTGGCCACACCGATGGCTCCCTTTTGCAGCTCCGTCAAGCGCCGCGATATGAACAGCCCGAGCCCTGAGCCGCCATACTTGACGTGCGTTCGCGAGCTCGCCTGCACGAATCTGTTGAAGAGGTTGGACTTCTCGTCTTCGGACAGACCCTGGCCAGTGTCCTTGACCTCAAACATGATGTACACCGGGTCCTTGCGGCCGTCCAGGGCAGGCTGCTCGTACTCCGACTCCTCCTTACAGGATCGGGGGATGAACGTCACCGGAGACGTCTCGTCCGTCGGTCGTTCCCGAGACGCCTTCATGCAGACCGAGACGTTTCTGATGGATCCGGATTTCGTAAACTTGAGAGCATTCGTGAGCAGGTTAATGAGCACCTGCTTGACGCGAGATGGATCGAGATCCAGATACACGTGTCCCAGTTCCTTGTACGACCTGTCGACAGTCATCTTCAGGTCAATGTCAACACGGCGTGCCTCCACATCAAACATCTTGAGGGCCTCTTCCCCAATCTGGACCGGGTTGACCGTACAGGGGGTGACGGCCAGCAGCTTCGAGTCCAACTTGGACATGGTCAGGATATCGTCCACAATTCGTTTCTGATGCTGCGCGCAGGCGACAATGGTCTCCGCGTTCTCGATGCTGTCCGAAAGGAGCTGCTTCACGTCAAAATGCTTCTCGGCGCTTTCGTCGGGCGTTTTGAGGGCCGTCGGACTGAGTGGGCGGTCGACGAGCTCTTCACACCTCGCAAGGGAGGCAATGATGGCGTCAGAGCAGTGGACGATGGCGCTGAGAGGGTTTCGCATTTCGTGGGACGTCATGTCGATGAAGTTGTCTTGTTGCCGCTTCGAGTCGATCGCTTCCTCGGTTCGTTGGGTCTCGACTTCGAGCTGCCACTTCTGCAATGAGACATCGCTGACACAGCCAGTGAACGATTGGACGATGCCGTCCGAGTTGCAGACCGGCATCAACGTGGCGTTTACCCATCTCGGCGCCGTGATCTGGTTTCCCCCGGCGTCCTCGGCCGTCCATGTGGTCCTCAGCCGGATCTCGGCTGTCTGAGGTTTCTTCTCCGACACGAGGCGGGTTACGCTCTCGCTCAAACTCGGGAGGTCGTCCTTGACAACCGAAACCTCCCACGGCCGTACCTCGTGCTGTGTGAGATCCACCTTGTTTATCCCGCATAGCTCGAAAAAGACGTTGTTGGCGCCCAAAAGTCGTCCTCCAGTATCCATGTCAAACATTCCCACGGTGGCAAGCTCGGCCATCCTCTTCAGATTCTCCGCTTGCTGGGCTCGTCTGGTCGCTTCGTCGGCGGTTCGCTTGTGGGCAGTCACGTCGGTGAGGCAAGTAAAGGTTCGAATGATGGTCCCATCCATAGCTCGTTCTGCCTTGGCTTGGGCCATGACGTATCGCTCCATCTCGTCGTCCAGGTTGCTGTACAAGTCGGCTTTGAAAGGGGACCTCCGTGCCAACATGTTATTCGTATGCTCGGTCCCTCGCACACGGAACTCGAATTCGACTTCATCCTTTGTTCGCAGTTCCTTGTAAGCCTCTCGAATCTTCTCTCGGTCTGCATCCAATACGCAGGAGAAAGAGCCTCCATCTTCCGCCGCCTCGTCAGGATACCCTGTGATGCGGTACCAAAGCCCGTTCGCAAAGGTGATGTTTCCTTGGCGATCGCCAATCGAGAAGCCATTGGGGATGAAGTCGGAAACTGTCTGAAACAACCGTGTATATTCGGTCGCTTCTTTTGTCTGATACGCCAGCTTCTCTTTCAGCATAGCCTGGTCGTAAGCGGCCTGCTCGGCAGCATTCCTTCCCCGGCGCCTCTCCTCCTCCAGCAGAACCGTACACGCCAGTGACGTCGCGAGCTTCTGCGCAAGGAGTTTGATGTAAAGTGTGTAGGCGTCGTCATATGGTCGTCGAGGGTTGAGGCCCAGCACCAGAAGCCCCATAACCTCCTCCTCCTTCGTCGGTCGAATGGGCAGGACAATGGCAGCTTTGCAAGGATCGCCAAATCCACGCCACTTTAGACCGGTCAGCAGTTCTTTTGGTAAGCTGCCGTCAGATGTGCTGATTATAACTGGTTCCTGCTTACGCAGGGCTGCTCGAAATTGTGGCGCCAGACCTGCGTCGGCTTCCTTGAGGCGAAGGTTCCGAGGCATGATGGGGTGATCGGCCGGGACGCCGAGAGCGCCTTCCAGGCGACAGATGTGGTTGCATTCGTGCCGCGACTCGCTCCCAGCATCTGACGAGCCGTCGCACTCGATCGAGTATAGCATAGCGAGTGGTATATCGTATGCAGGGTCGCATCCCGAGAGCTCTTCGATCAGCTTGCTCCAGTACGATTTGACGTCCTTGGCGGTACTCAGCTCCTCGCCCATATCAACCAACATCTCGATTCGCCGGCGGAAAAGGTGATAGAGCGTCGTGTCTGATATCAAGTGGATGAAACCGAGACATTCGTTTTTCTGCATGACAGGGACGATGGACCATTTCAGGTATGTCTCCAGCGGCAGACCGTCGCGCTGCTCGACAAAGAAGCGGAACACCTCCTCGCTGTTAGCTCGCCGGCCCTGTCCAGGGTTTTCCATCATATCTCTGAGCTGGTCAACGATTTCGGGAAACACCTCGGTCACGGAGCGGCCCATCAAGCTAGGGTGTCGGGCCCCGATCATCTCTCCATAAGCCTCGTTGTAGACTGTGGTAAACTTGCTGCCCCAGTATATGGCGGTGGGCTGCGAGTTACACAATATCTGGCTGTAAGACTGGTGGAGCAGTGACGGCCATCGGTCCATGGGTCCCAGGGGCGTTGCGCTCCAGTTGACACCGTCGACCATGTCGAGGAAAGGCTCCTGATCGGGCATAAACTCTGGCAACACTAAGGGCGGCTCGGTAGTTGCTCGAACGATGCGGGGGTGGGGCAAATCCTCTTCGGAGGACTCTGGCGAAGACACGGGCGGGACAGTCGAGGTACGCGGATGCAATATCCCGCTGCTGGACTCTCTTCCCCGCGATGCGTCAAGGCGTATCTTCCTAGGCGGCTCGGACGAGATGGGAAAATCGTTGGAACTCACAACAACCCATTTGGAAAGCAAGGTATTTCGAGTCCAGAAGTGGTTGTTGTACAGGAAGGACTGCGACGTATTGGCGCCCTGGGCGGTGATCCAATCCCAGAACCTCGTCTGATCGCGGCTCGAGATGGACAACAGAACCTCGTAGAGGGCTGGTTTGATGGCGAGGGCCGGGTTGGTGTAGACGATTTCGGCGTGGGCATGATCCTTGAGCGAAGGTTGTAGGGCCACGACGAAACTCGGTCGCGGGTCGGACTCGAGCAAGTCAACGACGCCCACACCGAAGAGCGGGTGGGGATGCATGGCGGCTGGCGGGTTGCGAGGCGTCCGCTCAGCCAAGGGGTCGGCAAGTCTTGTAGTCAATATCTGCGGCTTCTCTCATTCTCAACCACTGGTCGTCTGGGAGTGGGATCCTGCAGGCAGGCCGAGTGCGACTCTTGGGCGCTGTCTTGTTTCTGCGTTTTCCTTTGCGTGGTGAAGTCGGGCTCACTGGAGAAGGTAAACTTTGAGTCGAGAAGTGCGCGTGCTGACCAAGGGCAAAGCAGAGTGAGGGAGGCTCGGGGGTTGCGATGCAGGAGAAGGGGAGATGCAGAACAATATGCGCAAGGTGAGTGGCAGAGAGAAAAAGCGTCAGAAGCGAGCCAGGGGGGAACTAATGTGTGCGAGAGTGGTCCAAAGTGGATGAGGTAGACGAGGGTGGTTGAGCTCGGAAGTTGCGATTCTGCTTCGCCGGGTGGAGATGGGCGCACACGGCGGCACACCCAGTCTGTCGTTACCAGGCCGGGAGTGTCGAGGTTGGTTTGAACTGGCGGGTCGGACTCGGTGGGCTTCGCCAGCACTGCCAATCAAGCTTGTCAGATGGAGGAGCAGGACACGGAACGTATGCAGTGAATGCGTTGTCCCGGTGGTGGTTGTGGAAATCTGCACCGGTGGATATCTTGCATTGGACCTTGGCCGATTGCCGGGTCACTGTCGGGTCGTGGCAGAAGAGTTTGTCCAGAAAAAAGGCTATCCGTACACAAGACGGCTTATTTTGGCATGCGTGCAAGGCCGCAGCCAGACGAAGGGGGAGAGCGTCTGGATATGCAGCGAACAAGATGAGATGGCAGGACACCTTGGGGACAACAGACGAAGATGGAAGAGAATATCACTGGTGGAGGATGGACGACGGTTCTCGGGGGGGAGGACGTGACGGGGTAGGTTTGGGGGCTGAAGGTCGAACGTCGCAATGTGGCTTGTTACGCAGATGGCGGTCTCGTGAAAAACGACTTTCTGGTCTCTGGGGCCGCCCGAGTACCGATCCTCTTTGTCCTAGAAAAAAATACAAGCGGGCCTCCCACCTTTGGTGTAGAGGACTTTGGTTGTTGAGATGCTAGTGCTGAGGGTGATGGTGGACGTGATGGGAAAATAAATAAAAAAAAGAAGAGAGAGAGAAAGTGCCTATGCAACAAAGGTAGGGTCAGGCCGGTGTGGTAGAGTTGGGAAAGCGGCGATCAGGCTGGGCACTGGGCAGACAAGGGGCGGAGGAGTCGGAAAGCAGTCCGATGACGATGGCCGTTGCTCAACGTATCGTGACCCCGATACGAGCGCGAGAGTTACTTGAAAGCTGGGAGGCGTCGGCGAGAGGAGAGAATAAGCGACGGGCTGCAGAGACAATGATTTAGAACGGCTGGCTAGTGCTTCCATGCCATGCCCCTTTCAGCTGTACGTCTCAGCCCTCGCCCTTATGGGCGAGCTCTCATCTCTCAGTCAGCCCCCTACTACGCCATTCTCTCTCCTACGGCACGGCAAGGCACACCGGAGATCGCGATGGAGTGGATCGAAGCCACAAACGCAGAGTCCAGGGTCAAGGCGCGGGCGGCGAAGAAGGGTCGTCTCTGCCCTGCCGGTATACCACAGTATGTGTTGATGGAGCGGACGGACGTCTCTATATCGGTGGAATCAAGTAGGATTCAGCCCCAAAGACGAATCTGGCAGAGATCAACGGTTGGCACCCAAGCGTGGCATCCGATCCTCCAACCCTCTCTGAATGGGAACAGAGAGGGACAATGTCATGTCGCCCGTGTGTTGACCTCCCAGGGGAACATGCAGCAGGACAACCGGCCACGGGAAGGGGGCAGGCAAAAAGCGGGATTTGCGAAAAGAGGAAATCACGCCCGCCGCGGTGCTCTTCCCACAGCGGAATCAACGACACACTGGCCAATCACGAGCGGCCAGTGTCGCATCGTGGTGCGCCCTCGGAGGTAAACCGAATCTAGACACTACGTGGACTGTCAACCTCGTGCTAAGGAGGATCGCGTACTCCTTTGACTTCTAGCCTTTTCCTCATTTCACACCCGCCCTCGCGGAGAGTTGACCCCGCGAAACATGGTCTGGTAAGTCATGGCTGGCTGCTATTGAAGACTCGTCGCCTAGCAGTTCAGCCAGCTCAGCTCATTTGCCAGTGACGTTGTTCTCCACACGTCATCCCGACCTCACACGTGGAGTCGCAATAAAGCGAAGACCTTGCAATTACCATTAGTGTTTCCCTCGAGCGCCCAACTCCACGCCCGCGCTTTCCCACCAGCTACGGTCGTTAGTTTCGGAGCCCCATTCATTTTCGTTTGTTTACGTTTCCTTCCCTGTGAACCTCTCCCGAACCTCACGCAGGCCGTTCCTGGGGCTGGAAAAAAGAGAAAAAGAGTTTCACCACGCCCGGGGATGCAGCAGCCCGTCGTCGTTGGATCTCCTACCGCTCCCGCCATGCACATCATGTAAGCGCAGTGGCCTCTGCGCTGCCCTTTGTGACGTCACATCACCGTGAACACCACCACCCTCGTTCCCGCGGAGGAAGTAAAATCAATCTTTCTCAGGTATTCGGCCAATCATAAGCCACGGCTCGACACCTGCTCACGACGCCTGATATTCCACCCAATTAGATGCCGGCAGAGTTGATGCAGGAGTAGGCTCCGGAGCACTATCGCCGCCAACAACACTAAAAAAAATCTGCCTGGCTCAATGTGGTCTTCCGACATCCTTTGCGAATGGAAGGGAGTGGATACTGCATGTGAAACTAGTATCGAATCGCCCGGCACGCACCCAATCTCGATGGTTTCTCCACTATCATGTGCCTTGCATGTCTGCTTTGGTGTTTGGCGGGAAATTGACTCGATGCAGCTATACGGTGTCGTTTAGGGACGGTCCACGGCAGCAGTGTAGATAGAGAGAGACTTCTCTCCTGTCCCTCGTTTCATGCTCAAGTCACCATCCCTCCGAACCAAAGGTACGTGCGGTCACACCAACGGGAACCGAGTGTGCTGACTACTTGTGACTCCAACGTCATTCGCTCCAAACCAGCGGGTCTCACTAGCGACCTGGGTTGAGAATTGGGGTTCTAATTGATTGATCACCCCCAGGTAGCCGTATAGTGCCGTCTAGCTCGAAACGTGACAACGGCAAATGAGCTCTCCTCTAGCTTCCATTCTCGCCAACGCAAATCCATGCAGAGGCACCACGGGAGTATGATACAGAGTGGGAAAACTCGCTCCGTCGTAGTGCCCCCGCCAGGGGTCTGATCGACGCCTTCATCAAATGAGGTATCACTGAAGCAATTCTGAGGTTTAGTTCACTCCTCGGCTTACATATAGCGCCGTTTCTTTTGCAATGAATCCTAAATGACAGTCTGGACGGGCTCCAGGTTCCATGAAGTGTGTCCAGATATATGATGGGCACAAAGCTGCTGACCTGTGGCCTAGCTTGATGTAGTATTGCCTGACTTTCGTGGGGAGAATACCAAATCATTTCTGGTGAGTCACCAAACTCAGCCTGTCCGATCCGTCCGCCGACTTATACGGGCCGAGGCATGCAACCAAGACTTACACGGTCGTTGCACCCGGCCTTTCGACATTCCAGCCCGGGGTGGCACAACAACCGATATGGGCCAAATTTTTCTGCATGTTGGGAGTTATGCGCTTCCGTGACCCCATTTGACAGTCCTAGAAGACGATTCCGAGCGGGTGTCTCATCTCTTACTCGCGTGTATACTCATGTGGTTAAGAGCGCTTCCCCGGAACGCAAGCGCACCGCTAATCAGTGTTCTCCATGATTAGTCTTGCGCTCTGGTGGTCACAGAAATGCCACATGGACGAGAAAGAGCTAGGAAAGATTACCGTAGGACCTCTCGGCCTGGCATTGACTTGATCTATCCAATCTTCGAATATGAGATTTACTAAACGGTCGCCGTGGCGCCTCAAGGCGATCTAAGAAAGGGGGGGCTTTATCTCTTTAATCCACCTCATCTCTCACACGAGTCTCATCTCAAACCAATGGTCGTTGTGACGTGATATCACCCCCGTCGGGTGGCCATGCCTGCCAGCCTCCCATGCTCAACCCCATCGCCTCTGGGGGCCCATTCCACCATCGATCCCGCCAACCTCAACGAGCGGCGACCAAGCTCATGTAGATACCCCAAGCAACGCCGGCCAGAGAGCCGACCAGGTTCCTACCCTCGATGCTCTTGATGAAGGCAAAGTTGACGAAGCTGACCATGGGCCACAGCTTCAGTCCCGCGAGGAAAATGGGCATGAACTCGAGCTGGCTGCTGCGGACGACGGACCGCCAGTCGACTTTGCCGTAGTCAATGGCACCGCGCGAGAAGAGGTACGAGCCCGAGTGCTGCGCGGCCGAGAGGTGTTCGGGTCGAGTCATGGCAGTCTGGATGCTGTGCATGAACATGCTGAAGGCGAGCGTGTTGAGGGCGGCGCCGACAGTTTGGTCGAGGAATAGCTTGATGAGGGTGTTGCGGATGTCGAGCTTGGGCTCCACTAGCTTGTTCTCGCGCGCCTCGCGGTCCAGTTCCTTCTCGTCGTTGGCGGCGGCCGAGGCAATGGCGTTCTTGGTGGGTGAGACGTGGTAGGCGGGGAAGGTCTCTTCGAGAAAGCCTTGCCTGTGGGTTGTCTCAGTAAGGATCTTTTGAGTGCCGCCCAGATCTTGGGTTCAAATGAAACCGTAAAGCTGTCCCACACGCAGAGTGTTCGATGAAGACTCACCACATGAAGTTAGGCGGCGTGCTGACGATGGTGTAGATGATGAACTGAAAGACGGGGACCCAGTCGATGACCAGTTGTTTCTGGCCGCAAGATTAGCGATGACTCTTGAGTCATAATCAGACGGCGCATGATATTTGGCGATGCTACACATCCTTCTGGCGGTCCTTGCGTGTGGAATCATCATACATCGGTTTGGTAGGCCGTCAGCGCCTGAGCCAATAGGTTCGATGTGGCGCTGAGGACAGCGGACTGGAGCGTCGCCGTGACGATAGGAGAAAGGGCCATGCTTATGGCTCTTTGCTTTCCAAGAAATTGAGTTGGAGAGTCGCAACAGTGAAGCTCGGTGTGCCTGTTGTCAGTTCTTCGTCGTGTGAGTGGGATTGAGCGGTGCGCTGTCGAGGCCAGGTATACAGCGGCAGAAGGACTTTCTCTTTAGAAAGGTAGTTAATACGACCCCGGAAGGTGTCCGAGCTGGCGATATGTATTTGCCACGGTCCGCATGCAAAACGAACCGAACTGTTCGAAAGGACCCTTGAGTTTGGCAGATTGTAGTCGGCAGAACTTTGAGTGCAAGCGAACGGGATGAAAGGTCTGTAGATTGTAGATTGAAGATTTAGCGGGGGTTCGTGTGGAGGAAGGGACACTGGAGCGGCAAGACGTGGGTGAAAGCCACGGTTCATGTGGAGGTGGCCGGCCGAAGTTCGGATCAGCGAATAAGGAATAAGCTCGCACTGGTGTGGGGGCAGCTGACAGCTGTCTGGTTCGAGAAGACATGAGACAAATTGAGCACCGGTAGGCAGCTTTAGGCAAGAATCAGAAGTCAGTCCGATTGGTTACTCATGATTCTGATCGCAATTCTGAGCCAACGCCAGAGGCCAGCCCTGTGAGATGTTGTAATCTAGACTGTTACCGGTTGCGTCATTTGTTGCATAGCCAAGCAACGGCGAGGAAAGTGATTCGATGAGAACTAGTTTTCATGTGTCGATCAACGAAATCTTATTGGGAAAACGTCAAGCAGGCAGCACAGCACTTGCAAGATCATATGCCGCAGTCTACGATGCGAGACGACGAAGCAGGTTTCTAATACCGACACGGATGACAACTATGGTTTGGCTTGTACTTCTTCACTATCTCAACCTCTGCTTTGTGACCCATTCCTGGTCAGTTCAAGCTACAGGCAACTCCGAGCTACAGGGATTGAGCTTCCCCACCTCGGGCTCAATAAAGGCGGCGCCGCAGCATAAATCTCGACAGCATAGTAGGCTTAATAACAAACACCAGCGCATTCAACAACGTGACATGCCGCGTTATCATACAGGTTGTTCGACTCTCGGGGAGACCTTGCTTCTCGTCGCGGGCTGTTCTTGAACCGGAACCCTTTTCCTTCTGTTTGACTCCCTGGCATACTTTTACCCAGCTGGGTGGGACTCGTTTCCACGTCGAACTCTTGGTCTCGTACTCTTTTTTTCTGGGTCGTTACCTCTACGAGAGTAGTAGAATCAAGGTCTTGACAGGATCCACATGAAAAGCATCTGGACAATGTACGAGTAGAAGAACAGGAACTGGGTTCTCTGGTTCCGCTTTGCCCGGGAGTCGCCCGTCTGCATAGGGCCGGCGCCGTTGGCCGCGTTCTCGGGCAGGAGGACGTACTTGAGAGACCGCATCTGACAGGGGGGTTAGTATAGCACGTCTGCGGTAAGGGGATCGCCGCGAACATACCAAGAACAGAGAGTTGGCCAGGAACGTGTAGAGGAACACCGACCAGCCGATCCAGCCGCCCGTACCCTTGCCGCCGTTGAATGTTTCAGCCACCGCGACAGTTACGATGATGCCGACAAACTTGTAGCCCGAGTACGCAATAAGATCGTAGAGCTGCGAATCGTTCGAGATGCCCAGCAGGTAGCAGCCCAGCTTCAGGCCAAGGATCTCCGCAACCACTATTACCAAGGCTGTCGAGGCCGTGTATCCGAGAAGCTCGGGCTGGAACTGGCCGCGGAGACCAGCGATGAGGGTGGAGAGGAGGATGTACGTCACAACTGCCATGACGGGGATGTACATGTCGGGGCTGTTGATGTCGTCCCGTGGCGGGAGATACCATCCCTCCTGTCCGCTGGGCCCCACGGCCTGCTTGCGCGACCAGGGCTTGTGCCTCCAGGGAAACAGGACGAGGAGAAGCTTGTGGATGACATAAGAGTTGGAGACGTTGAAGTAGTGCTTCAGGGCATTGACGTTGACGTATCGGTTGAACTGTAGTAGAGGTTAGCTCCGTGCACGCCCGATGCATCTTACAGACGCCCATAGCCTTATAGAGATGCGTCTATTGGGGCATTTTCCTGTCCGCAGGCTCGACGTACGTTCTGTTCCATGTACTCCTGGCCATGCTTGAAAGCCGTCTGTCCAAACTGCGCCGCGACCTGCGCCGTGGGGTCGTTCATGAACTGCCCGTATGCGCCGAACACATTCCCACTCGTGCCACCTTGTTGCTGGTAAGGGCTGCCATAGCCTTGCTGCGATTGTGATTGCGACACGGGCGGAGGGGGGGATCGTAACTGAGGAACGGTCGAAACATGCTGGGGTACGGGGTGGTGCAAAGGAGGCGACTGCCCGTATGTTTGTGGACGCTGCATGATGGGCGATGAAAGCTTATGTATTCGGTTTTGTCGTTATGAAATACGGCTTAAGGCTGCATCGACGACCGGAAAGCTGTGTTGGAGAACGTTGGACGTCGCGGGTGTTGGGATGCCTCCCTTCTGTGAGTCCACGTCGTCTTTGGCGGGCCGCGAGCTGGATGGAGCTGGTATGGAAATGTGTTTACTTCCATGTCATCGGCGAGGGGGCCGAGCTCTTACTTCACACTGTGCATATAGCCTGTCGTTGACCATCCTGTACAGTGCGGGAAGTCGGCGGATTATCTTCATACCCGGAGCTTATCGATAGGGGCACCGAGCAATACAGGAGCATCGATCTGCGAAAGGTGCATCCAACCTGCCTTATCGACTACGGGTCTGCGCCACAGGCCAGCTTTTTGGATCATCGAGGAAGTCGCCCCAACCCAACGTTCCCCTCCTTCCTCAACTCTACCTGTCGTCACTCTTCGCGTTATCTGTGTCGCCGCAAACCAAGAACCCGAAGCGCATACGCAATGTTGGATACATTCGAGATCCTGACCACATCCGGTGTGGTCCTCTGGTCCAGGACATATGCGCCGGTCAATCCGTCCGTCATCAACAACTTCATCGCCGATGTCTTCATTGAGGAGAAGGGCGGCGCTGCGTCGAGCCAGTCCGCAGCCAGCAATCCACCCTACAAGCGCGACCAACACACATTACGGTATACTTTTGTCAAGGAACTAGGTGTCATCTTTGTGGTACGTTCCCTCGGCACCCAATGCGCCCAGCCATGCACGACACTGACGGACCTGTGGGCAGGCCGTTTACAGATCACTCCTCCACCTGTCGTGGATTGACAAGTTGGTCGACAACATCAAGACGATTTTTGTGGATTTATACGGCGAGCAGTTGACAAAGCCTCACACAACACTGGTCGAGTGCCATAAGTTCGACGAGTACTTCGACCAACAGGTCAGAGAGCTGGAGACGACGGGGCCCAAGGGCGACTCGAACATCTCGGAAGCCGACTTCGCCAAGGAGGAGAAGACGTTGTCTGGAAACCTCGGCGACGACCCGCCCCTCCCCCCGGGTCTGCATTATAGGGGTAAGCAGAACGCGACGCGCGCGATATCATAGTGCGGCCAATGCTAACGAGTCGCTAGGACGCGGTCTGAACGGTGCGAATGGAGTATCGAACGATTCGACCCCCGTTGCGACGCCCACCACCTCGCGTCCCTCGACCCCTGGAACCGGCGGTGTTGTGGTTGGAAAGGCAGGTCCTGTGGCGAAGATGTCGCGACGCGCACGCAAGGCCGGCAGCTCGGCCCCTGTATCGTCCGGCGACGAGTCCTCCGGCAGAAGGCCCAAGGCCGCGACAAGATCATCGACGAAGAAGGGCCGCAAGTGGGATGCCGATGGTATGGCGGACGAGGAGGGCGACGTGGTGCTCGACTACTCGGCCGCTCCGAAATCGGCGACGAGCGACCCAGAAGCCGAGACGGTCGCCCGCTCTTCCGCTATTGAGCACGTCGACCACACGACATGGGGTTCCAAGACGGCAAAGGGCCAGTTCGTGTTGAAGGATCTCGACGATGAAGTGCACAACATTCTTGCCTCGGCGCAGGCCAAGAACGACTCTTCCGCAAAGACGGAGCCTTCGGGCGGACTCTTCGGGTCCGGTCTGAGCACCATCGGCGGACTGTTCCGCAACGTGGTCGGCGGCAAGACCCTCACCAAGGCGGACCTGGACAAGGCTATTAAGGGAATGGAGGAGCACCTCCTCAAGAAGAACGTGGCGCGCGAGGCGGCGGTTCGGCTGTGCGAGGGCGTCGAGAAGGAGCTCCTGGGCGTCAAGACGGGCAGCTTCGAGAGCATCAGCGCCAGGATCCAGGCCGCCATGGAGGCCTCGCTCACAAAGATGCTCACCCCGACATCCTCCCTCGACCTGCTCCGCGAGATCGACGCCATCACCGCGCCGCCCGCGACGTCCCTGCGCAAGGCTCGACCCTACGTCATCTCCATCGTCGGCGTCAACGGCGTCGGCAAGTCCACAAACCTCTCCAAGATCTGTTTCTTCCTCTTGCAGAACAAGTACAAGGTCCTCATCGCTGCCGGTGACACGTTCCGCTCCGGCGCTGTCGAGCAGCTCGCCGTCCACGTGCGCAACCTCAAGGAGCTCACGGTCCGTGAGGGCGGCCACGTAGAGCTGTACCAGAAGGGCTACGGCAAGGACGCCGCCACCGTCGCGCGCGACGCCGTCTCCCACGCCGCTCAGGAGGGCTTCGACGTCGTCCTCATCGACACCGCCGGGCGGAGACACAACGACCAGCGTCTCATGTCGTCGCTAGAGAAGTTTGCCAAGTTTGCGCAACCCGACAAGATCCTCATGGTCGGCGAGGTAAGTCCCCCACCCCCCGTTCTATCTCGAGCATCAGAAGCTAACGCCCCTCCAAGGCCCTCGTCGGCACCGACTCGGTCGCCCAAGCCCGCAACTTCAACGCCGCCTTCGGCTCCGTCCGCACCCTGGACGGCTTCATCATCTCAAAGTGCGACACCGTCGGCAACATGGTCGGCACGCTCGTCAGCCTCGTCCACGCCACAAACGTCCCCGTGCTGTTCGTCGGCGTCGGCCAGCACTACTCGGATCTGCGCAACTTTTCCGTAAAGTGGGCCGTCGAGAAGCTCTTGAGCAGCTCTTGAGCGGCGCCCTCCCCCCCTTCCCGGACGTCTTCTGCCGCCGAGCAAGGGGAGTTGCGCGAGGAAGCAGCCTTCCACGAGGCTCTGGCGCTCTTTTACGTATAACCTACATCCTTTAATATGACCATGAATGAGAACAAAGATGCGGGCTTTTCTTGCGTCGGAGACCCAAATGATACCCTCTGAACTATAACCATGACCCCCTCCTCCCGCAGCCCTCGCCACCGCTGACCTCCAAACTGACGGTGAATGTGGTCTCCGCTCCGCTCCACTGGTGATGGCTCACGATACAATCAACGCTCTCCACGATCGTCACAAGGCGAACAAGGCAAGGTCGCGCGTGTCCCTCGTGAGAATCTCGGTCGAGGCGGTGGCCAGAACAGCCAGATTAGGCGTGCAAATTATTACTATGTACGTTCTTGTGTAGTGTTGTGGTAGCGGGGGGGGGGGGGGGCGATAGTGGTGCAGTGGGCCAAGAGTAAGAGCAAGCGTAGAAGCCGGCAAGTACCTCATGAGCCTCCTCCTTC
>JAIMZG010000376.1:0-17243 GCA_020466075.1 Colletotrichum coccodes
CGTCCCCATTCGCTCCTTCTCTTCGTTTGCCTCCTTACCTGACCTCATCTGCTTGTATCTTGGTACATTGGTACCTTTGTGCCTTGTGTTCTGGCCGCGACGTGCAAGAAAAAAGAGCTCAGAATGCAAGGAAGGCACAGAAGAGTACGTATCCTCCAAAGCTAAAGCTACCAACCCTGCCGACCCCCCCCCCCTTCCTTCCCCTTCCCCTTCCCCCTTCCTCCCAGGTTCTAAGTCGGCAGTCAGGCTGCACCCAGTCTGCGCTCTGCACTCTGCTGTGTTGCAGCCACTGGATGGGCAGTGGGAGTGGGCAGTCGAGCAGTCGCATTGTGTGTTCCTCCCCGAGCGAAAAATTCAAAAAGAACAGGAAGAAAAGTTAGCTTGAATCTTCTTACCTTGCTTGGGATGCGTTTGGGTTCTCACCAAGCCTTTTCGCTCTAGTTCCCGGCCCTCGACCACGCCCCCCGGTCCGTGTCTCTGGCCTCTTTCTCCCTCCTACACCCCTGCCCCGACCAGTAAAACCCACTTTCCACGCCCACTCCGCCCACGCAGCTCTCGGTGTCTTCCCACTCCCATTCTTCTGAAAGGGAAATTCTCACGCCCTCCAGCGTCTCTCGTCCGAATCCACGCCCACGCCCGTCGCTCACATTGACCCTACCTTGCACCCGCTCATCCATTCATTTTCCTCGCCCACCCTCCTTGTGGAAAGACCACCTGGAAACCTTTCGTCTTGTCTTTTCGTCTCTTCTCTCCTCAAAGTACAGAAGGCACCTTCCCAGCCATAAGCCAGCCCCCGTCGCCAGTCATTCGATTTTTTTTTACTGTTGTGCAAAACAACAACCCACGACGGCTCCAACATCGCGCCCACTTCATTGCGAACTGTATCCCCGGGACCCCTCAACACTATTTATCATCTGCCTCGCTTGTGCCCTGCAGCAAAACCCGGAGCTATCAACCCAGGTGTTGCGCTGGGTCCATCGTCACTACGTTTGATTGGAAGAGGAGGCGTCTACACTGAGGGAACAACAACGCACGCATATACAAATTCCTGCTGGCCCCCTCCAAGTCCTAGCTCTCTGGACCGAATCATACACGTGGGACGACTTACCGCCCTTGACGACAAACGGTCGGCTCCAACACTTCAACCGACTTCATTGGAGAGAAGCAGGGGACAATTATACAACGCTTCAAAGAGTCATCAGCTGCGACAGCCATCACCGCCTCGAAAGAAATCTTCGAAACGCCACCCCACGTCGTTGTCGTCGCCTGAGGGGTACCAGAGACAAGACAGGAAGCAGAAAGAATCACGAGAATGTGGAGTTGAAAGATCCGGCCGACAGGAACCATTTGAGCGGCGTCGATAACGACCGAGTACGCCCCAAAAGTACTTTCATCAGGACGCCAGGACACAATTCCCAACACACCCATCCCACGACAGCAACGGCAACCTTGTACGACTTGGACTGGATCCTAAACGGATGCGTGCCTGGCAATGACAGTAGACTAAAAAAGCCCAACACTACATCTTTTCTGGCCGATCTCATAGTCACCGCAGTGTCGATTTGTTAAAACCTGCGCTTACCCCACCACGCTCGCCAAGGTGCAGCAACACGACTCCGACCCCAAATCGTCATAACTGCCGGGCCTCGCCCAACCACCCTCACACTTTGCCACACATCACTTCGACAACACCACCACTCGCAAACATCTCTTCCACCACAACCCTTTCCGACAGCTTCTCTCTGCTGCGAAGCAGTTCGAAGCCGAGGCCGACACGATGTCGCCCAAGCTGAAGCCATTGTTGTTGCCCCAGCTCGTCGAAGAGCGCCGCAAGTTTGAAGAACAGCAACCCGATCATCCGGAAGGCGACATGGACCGCCAGTACGTCTACTACACAACAAACTCATCTTCTTCCGACGTTGCATCGCCCGTCACGCCGACTTTCTCAGCCCGGGGGCATATACGCTACTCCAGCTCTACCTCGTCTCTCGATCTCCCCCCACATTGCTCAATGACAGCCCGTCATCCCCAACGTCAACCACCCACGCCAAGTCTTCCAAGCGTCCACTTCCCGACGTGGAAGAAGAGCCCTTTGAACGCGACGAGCTGGAAGAGAGCACAATCCTCGCAGAGCCGTTTGATCTCTACAATTGCCTGTGTAAGTTGATGTCGACTCCCTGTAAACGACCGCTTACTAACACACGACGTCGTAGGTGATGAGCCGTGCATTCACCACGAGAGTTCTGAAACGCTTCACAGCGTGTACCCTGCCGACTTCGATATCGACTACGATTTGGGGTTTGCTAGTGATACCGACTTCACAGCGACCCTCGAGCGAAAGCGGAGTGGCACTGAGTCGCCGTTTTCCGGCTTCGCTACGCGCTGGGGAACACGCTTCCCGAACTTGTCACGATGGAAATCTACAAAGCGTTCACAGTTGACTGCTTCGCCCACCACTGGGCTGACGTGCGAGAACGCTCACTCTGTCTCTCGCGCCGCATCAAGCCGGTCCTCGTCGCTGTCTGGCCCGTCACGGCACATGGATAGCATCAACGAGCCCTCAATCCCCACCCCTGCTACTTCCTTTTGGGAAAGCAGCGAGAGTGTGGAGATTCCCGCCCCCATCGATATCGAAAAGGCCAACAACGAGAGGGACAGCATCGAGCGCGACCGCGCCCTGGCAGCGACGCCTCTGCTTCCTCCCCTCCTGACAACTCCACCAGCCGAAGCCCCTCAGCCTAGTCCTCTCCAGTCTCCTACAGTGGCACCTTCAACTCTCTCCATGGAGATTCCCTCGCCTCAGCCACTCTCCCATCTGCCGACTCCTGCACTCAGCGCAAAGCCTTCCGTCTCGTCCTTCCGTCATGCACAATCCCAAGAGCTGCCCATCGGGTTCCCGTCCATCGTGCAAGACTACGACGAGTGGTCTGACCGCCTGGGCCATGCCAACTTCACCATCACGCCTCAGCCTTATCAACCTGTGGAGGCCGATATGGAGACCCTTCGGCACCTGCGTGCTGACTGGGAAATGGCTCGTGTTAACTACACAAAGCACCTCGTACGGACTGGCGAGAACTACGGCGAGACTTCGAAGATCTACGCGCTGACGGAAGCGAAGTGGGCCGAAACTGAGAAGAGCTGGCGCACATTTCACGAGCAGACGATGGAATACATCCTCGCCACAAGTAAGACGAGCACCCAGCGCTCAGGGATTTCTCGTAGCCGCAGCCGCGGGCGCGTTCGCGCCAGCAGTGGTGGCTCTGCTCTCATGCGCCGTCCTGCCAACGACGATGTCTTTGCCAGCATGCAATGGAGGCGCCTGGAAGACGGATTGCCCACTGCGATCCCTCGTCTCGTTGATGCTGAAGGCAAGTTTCCCGAGCGCGGCGATGAAGACATTGTCGGGCCCATGGAGCGTGACACCAAGATGATCCGCGCCAGGAGCGAGGAGCGCAAAAGCGGCCGGTTCTGGCGCAACCTGGCCGAAAAAGTTGGCATTCGCAGGTGAACCGGCTTCTGGCAAAATCTTCCTTCATATACCAGATTTGAAGCCCGGTGCTCTTAACGCGAGCCTGGGCGCTCAAGGATCAACCGTTACGAATAATGACCCCGAAACAACGATGACGATAGAGCGTCACTCACATCGGCGATCACACCCCCCCTTATTTTGAGCTTGTTCTTTTCGAGATACCCGACTACCGTCGCTCCTTTATCACCACGCCTCGACTAGGCTACGTCTCTTACGACATCTAACGACCTACGCTTTTGCTTTTGCCCTCTCGTCTTGAACTAGAAGGTCCCAACCTGGACCATCCACCAATCCTATTGTCTTATGTCTATTGTCTAGTATCATTACTATCTAAAAAAGCACGGCTCTCTTGTGGGCGTTCGATGCCTGTAGATACTTTCCATTTTGCGGGGAAAACGTATGTAGTCACTGGAAGGAGGTGTTCAAAAAGCACGGACAAAAACATTCTTAGACTTGGGAAAAACCGAACCGGAGTTACAGACCTAGCCCACGGGATAATGTGGCATCATGTTTTGTGTATTTACTTGCTTTGGCGTATTACAGAAGCCAAGCTCGGTTCGTGGGAGAACCGGGCCTGCTTTTTTGTACAGATTTGTTTCTTGTACGGGGACTCCTCCAGTCGGGAAAGAATGGTTCTGCTGAGGCCGATTTGGTCCAGCCTCCTCCAGCCTTGGGCTGTGAGTTTTGAGTGGCAGTAGCCTACCATCGCAAGATGGCTTGAATAAACCTACTTCACATCCATTGATGCCCCATCTTCATGTGAAGGCCTCGCTCGTATTTCGTTTCATCTCTCGCACCATCTTTACCATCCGTGACTCGTACGAAGAGTAGCCCTGCCTGGGTGAGCAGTAAGCTCGTCGCAAGCAGTCATCTATTCGCGTGTTGTGAGAGGCTGCGACATGCCGCTTCCCCCCCACGAAGGACCAAAACCCCTCACTTTGCCCCCTCTCTTCACGCGTAGCATCGCGACCCATGTGAAGCTGTTGGCTACCAGGGGTGGCTGGTCATCGATGGCTCAAGGTTCGCGGGCTCGCGGCTCTGATGCACGCTCGTCGCTAACAACCGTACATAGGCACTATCGACATCGACCACGACCGCGAACGACGAATCATTTGAGGTTATCTTCAGGTCAGTTCTCGGCTGCCGTTGGCAAGCGTGCGCGCGCGTTCTATGCAGGCCTTTCTGGTCCCGCGCTTCCGCCTTCTGCCTACCGTCCTCCCGTTTCCTGTCGAGGAGGGTTGTACGCAGCGGCGCCTGCACCGATGACGATACAAAATGGCTGCTTAGGCGAGAGGTTCGTGGATATATCGGGGCCCCGAGATTACAATCTAAGTGGGAAGCGAACGATTGGGGACGTTGGTGCGTTTTTCGACATTCGGCGCCACAGGTTTCAGATGCAGGTCGCCGCGATTCTCGCTGGAAATCTTGGGGGAAATGGGTGCTATCGCGAGTGAAAAAGAAGGGAGGGGGGGGGGGGGAGGCGTTCTACAGCTCGCTGCGAGGCACTTTTCTTCTGCTCCCTCAATCTCTAGGGCCTCGGGGCTGCTTGCGCTGCTTGCCACGGTGGTTGCGCCTTCAATGCAGGACGCCTGCGAAGCGCCTCAGGGCATGCGGGGGGGAGCTTGGAGGAGACGGGTGACAGATGGTGGCGGCGCGGTCTACAACGCGGCGACGGTAAGCAGACAAGCACGCCCGTTCGCTTGGGAGCTCCCGGCACGGGTTTAGCCTCGGGAGGGGAAGACGGAGGGCAGAAGCCGAAGGGCAGGTGCAGGCGGGTCGCGGAGCCTGTGATGTGGGAGGTGACGTTTACAGCGGTGGGGATGGCGTAGGTGAGGGTATTTGCGGCTGCCGGAGTTTGCTGGTGTTTGATGGAGGGGGGTGGATGGGAGGTTGTTTGGACGAGACTGGCAGCCGAGATGTATGCATGTCGCCGCACAGGATTTTCGAAGGAAGCGAGCGGGGTGTGTGTGTGTGTGTGTCTTGTCCCGGGGATTTGGCAGCTGACAGGGCTGTTCGGGGTCTCGGACGGGCGTCGGTGGACGGGGGGAGGAGACAAGTGGAAGACATTGACAAAGTGAAACAATGGCCGACGAGGCCGGCAGATGCGGGTGTGATGTGGCCACAGGAACAGGCGACGAACGGACGGGTGCATTGCCGGCTTGCGGTCTGCGGCTTTCCGTTGAGATGTCCGCGTCGGGCGGCTGAATATTGCTTGAAGATCATCCGAGTCTTTGAGAGAATGGACGGGGGGCTATTTATGGGAACCATTTGGGTAACAGATGCCAGCGCGGGTACGCGAGATTGCATCGTGATGGGGAGATCGTCGGGGCCGATGCCAGGATGCGGGCTACCAGATTGTGTCGGTTCTGGGCCGGGCCGTGCAGGTTGGAAGTCGTGTGTCCGCGGCGTGTGGATCAGCGGTGCCGGGTCCGACTCCGGATCGGCGAGTGGAGACAACTGGATCCCCGTCTGACTTCCAATCCTTTCAAGTACGATGATGTCCCCCTTGTCAACTACACACCGGAGATCGCACCATTTGTGTGCTAAGACGACAAATTACCCGCGCATAAGGATTGAACACATGATTTCTAATAAGCTTGGTTTTTCACTACGGCTTGAAGCCCGTGCTCAAGCGGAATATGAATGCCGCCACGACGATAATAATTTAGGGGGTCATGAGAGAGGGACTGGGTAAATAAATAGGAGAAGTTTGATCTTTTCAACTTCATTTTCTCTCACGCCATAACGTCGACGGACCTTTCACGGAGTGACTACAACATTGACAGGTTGCCTCGGAGAGAAATGGAACCTATCCGCATTGCCTTGATCGGCCTCTCCGCCAACGCAAAAACATCATGGGCGGCTGAAGGTCACCTGCCATACCTCCTCTCCCCGCGCGGACGGCAACACTACACCATTTCCGCGCTTCTCAATTCCAGCACCGTAGCGGCAGAAGCAGCGCGTGCCCATTACCGGCTCCCCGACGATGTCAAGACCTACGGCGACGCGGAAGCCTGGCGCAGGACCCCGACGTCGACCTCGTGGTCTGCAACACCCGTGTCGACACGCATTTCGCCGTCGTCACGCCGTCGGCGCGCGCAGGGAAGGCCATCTACGTCGAATGGCCCCTCGCCGAAGACCTCAAGACTTCCGAGGAGCTTGCGGCGCTGGTCGCGGCGTCTGGTCGGCGCCGGGGCAGCATCATCGGACTACAGGGCAAGGTGGCGCCCATCGTCCTCAAGATCAAAGAGCTATTGGACTCCGGACGTATTGGAAAAGTTCTGGGAAGCGACGTCGAAGCTCACGGGAACCTGCTTCGGAGGGACGAACTTCCCGAGGGGTTGGCGTATTTTGCCGAGAGAAAGGTCGGGGGAAACCCTGTCACGATTGCGTTTGCGCACATGATTGACTATGTTCATCACGTCCTTGGGGAGTTCGAAGAGGGGGGGGGGGCGTTTGAGAGTAGGGTGCAGATTCAGCGACCGAAAATCAAGGTCCTCAGCAACAACATGGAGGAACGATGGGTTCGGTCTGATGTGCCCGACTTCGTCGCCCTTCACGGGCCAGTCAGCGGACACAACACAGTCGACGGGGCTACTCTCACGGTCCGTTTCCGGAACGGTCCCCCGTTCAAAGGACGGCCTGCATTCGTGTGGAGGATGGTCGGGGAGAAGGGAGAGGTTGAGGTTGAAAGTCCTCGGGACCGTACCTGCATTCGGATTCGTACGATGAGACGATTGTGATCAGAGTCCATGATCATGGAAGTGATGTGGTTGAGGAGGTATCATGGAGGTGGGCGGGGTGGCAGGAGGAGGTGCCGATTCGGGCAAGGAATGTCGGGGAGGTTTATGAGAGGTATGCGAGATGGGTCGAGGGTGGGGAGGGGGATGTTGACTCGGATGGGAAGTGGCCTACGATCGAGAACGCTCTTGTGAGGCTGAGGGAGTTGGAAATACTATTGCGAGGATTCGGCAAGCGGGTGGATGATCGTGAGCAGGGAGAGTTCCTTCGCATCCAGTAAATTACAGAGGCCGATCATCTGCAACTGCAACAGAGAGGGTCTGGTGCCTGGAACGAGCCAGCCAGCGAGGCATACCGTAAATACAAGTATCTGTAGATTATCCAGGATGAGACTGAATATATAACGTCTATTGAATCTGCCCTCCGCAGGCACCGACTACGTGTATGGGCCTCTTGACATACCTCAGTCAACCACTGTCCGTCCCTCTTTGATATTTACCATCATCTGATGAAAGTCTTTATGGCATATATTCTGTCCGAAATTGAATCAGTCTGCTTGCATTGAGCCACTGCAATTTTGAAGGTATTCGAGTCAACGCTTGCGCCGTAGTCAAGGAACAGTTTCATCGAAGGCCCCCACATCTTCCAAAGCGGCTCAACCGTCCCTATGGAAATGTTGAAGGTGACAGCCTGATATTCAATTAATACGACGGCTGCTATGAAGCATGTTCAGACGGTTGCACCTCTTTCATTGATCTAGAAGTTGATATCGGCACCCTTTTCTAGCCAACATGCGATCATCTCCGCCCTCAGGAGTTTCAGGTCGGCAAGGGTGTCAAGGAGCAGAGGCCGCCATATGTGATATTCATAGCTCACAAAGTCTGCACCGGTCTTCTTGATGGCCTTGTACATTGAGCCGTTCGACCCGAGAGACCTTGGACTTTTCCATGTCGTGGGTAAAATGAGAGGGCGACCAGCGTACAAAACACCCGCGTGCTGCTCTTTTCTTGACGTACTCCACGACACCTTTCCGCACTGTCAGCGACAGAAATGTGATGCCAATACAAGGCTCAGCAATGAAGTGACTCCTATAGGGTGCGAGATAGGCTGGTAAAATTCTTTGACGCGGGTCCGTCATTGTCGAGTATCACCCTTGTCGCCTGATCGAAACTATCTGATAAATTTATCATGATGTGTGAGTTATTTTGATTGGCCTTGGAGGCAGCATCTAGAAGCTGGGCGCCGCAATCTGCCATTCTTCGTGTCCAATTGTAACTCGTGGAAGAGGTCGTCTTGAAAAGGGAAAGGGCCGCAGAGCATACAAGGAGCTGGCAATCGATGGTTTCTGTGGCGGCCGTGATCTTCTCATATACTCTAGGTTTTGTGATACAATCTCTAACCGTCTTGTGAAGATATTTGACAGATTTTCGATTTTCTGAATCGTGATAATACGCTGACGACGCGGGCGATTTGACTTCAAGCAGTCCTTTACACCGGGTGTCGATTCTGCGTCGAATAGTGTCAATGCGGGCTTGTGAAACGTCCTCGGCGAGCTCCTGACAGGGAAGGTTGACAGAGTATGGAACCTCTTCATCGGCGAAGGAGAAGATAGCGGATGGGGGCTCTTTACAGGGTTTCAGGAGCTGAAAGTATTGGGCCGCATGTTAGAAGTAGAACGGGTCCAGAAATTCAAGCATCGCACCATACAACCTCTCTAGGTCTGGTGGTGCTGCTTGCTGGCCATCTACGAAGTTGCGAAGATCTCGCAACTCTTCGGGAGCGCTCGCACCAGCAGGCTGAATTTTGAAGCATTTGTCAGTGAACTTCGTCACGAGCTGGATAAACTGAAGGACATTGCCGGCGAGAGCGAAAGCTGCCACAGCTTCTGCCATGTTGGAACAGGGTCAGATGTAGATCGAGGATTGAAAAAAACTTCGTTGAAGTGATGACGGGCATGAGACGAAGAGCAAAGCCTGATCTGACATTTTGGAAGTTTTCATTAAACCCAATTCATAGGACAGCAAGCGAGCGTGCGCGACAGGCTCCCCACGTTGCAAAGCATCGATAGCTGTGGCCGTGTATGTGCACTTCGCCTAATCCAGTACAGCTGAGGTTGACAGCAGTATATGCGTTGGCAACATATGCGAGGACCTTTTCAATCCCATGTGCATGCAATGACGCAAAAAGACGCGCAAGGTTTGCAGTACGCTGCTTGCTTGGATCTTTTCTTCTGGTGTTGAAGAAAGCAAAGCTGTCGCAGGATTTCTTTCTCGGAGTGCGGACGGTAAACATGAGGACCTGCTCTTGAAGCTTCAAAGGATATAAAAGAGTATGTCAATTGGTCGGATGTTTTACAATATTGTTGTTTCCAACATGGGTAGCCTTACGGCATTTCCCTGAGAAAAAAGGAGTGGTCGTTGTGGGCGGTCGACAGTCGATTCATCTACCTGGGCTACTAGCGCCCACTTTACTAACCCGAGCCATATTTGAAATACGTGCATTGGGCTCGAGGGATCTGTTTTCTGATTTGTTATTAAAGTTGAGACTGGTGCTGAGGTCGAGGGCATGGCTGGGGTTGTGGTTGAGTGTTCATGTTATCGTTGCCTTTGAAACAGTTATTTCAATGACTCTAATTAACGAAGTTATCATAGCATGAGGCTATTTGCAGTCGATTGAATCAATTGATTGCTGAATTGACTGTTCTGCCAAGGCGGGAAATATGATATTTTGTTTCCGTCACCCCTGTCTCTCCACTTCTAGTTCCATATCATGATGACTTTTGCCACCTGATCCCCTTTGAATTATGCCTCCTTTGTACCTCTATTCAGAACCTTTTATGGTAATACTACGCTTATTTCTGGATTGCTGTGGAACAATTAACTTTAGGTCTGTATCTGAAGTGACCCAAAGTTCTGTAGTAACTGGGCATAGCTGCGATGGAGCAGCTAATCATAAAAGTAGGTAGAGTTTTCGTTGACTATTACCCTTGCCCTCTGTTATCCCTGTCGCCCCTGTTCAGAAACCGAAGTGTCGTGCCACGATTACAGTGGGCTAGTTGATTGGTAGTATCTGTATCTGTATGTTGCGTCCATCTTGTTTAACGACAATTTGCTTAGAAACAAATGCTGGTCTATGTGCCGTACATGGAGTAGTCCGATTCGTTGGTAATCCGCTGTACGCGAGGATCTCGTATTTGAGGGTCCATTGCTGAGTTTGGATCTGATACCGGGGTTCTCTGACCGTTTCAGAACTCGAGACGAACCTGATGTGTGCTGTTCTTGGGCCTCATTCTAACCATCCGTTCCATCCAGTCTCATCTCAAAATCTGCCATGCGTTTGAAGTATTGTCCGTTTGAGGCATAGTTCCGTCCTTCCAAGTTCGAAATTTGGGATCTTCATCCCTTTTCCGCATCTGAGCCGGATCATTTTGGGCCTTTTCAACTTAAGCGATGGATCACCCCCGTGAATTGAGCCTCCTTACAGGGCCCGACGTGCATCACAAGCCCTTCAACTGTCCCGTATTACCCGGCATCGTAGGATTTGGGTAAAGAATCCCGAACCTCTCGCAAACCATTAAATCTGCATTACAAAAATGTATAAAGGATATGTCTCGGCGCCTCAATTTGTTAATCCTTTCCTTTTTCTCTAAGCCAGTCTTCCTAGTCAACCTTGTTAGTCGTTCTGCAAACTGCATTTTTCATTCTCTCCGCTGAGCGGCTACATTCACTGCATACAACTTCTCCTCGTCACGTAACATCTTATTACTTGTCATCCAAACGCCTCGGCCAAAATGCAGTTCCCCCTTACTGTCGTTCTCCTCGGCCTCGTCGCCGCCACCTCAGCCGCCATTGCCGATGTCGAGGGTGTGCGTAACGTCGAGCGTAGTTCGCTTGTCCTCGATGCCCGCCAGAACAGGATCAAAGCAACTGGCAACTGCTGCATTCCTAATACCTCCCTGAAGCAAGACGATTGCACTGATGCAGCCGGCGCTGCCGGCAAATGCGTGCCTGGAGGTCCCGCAGCCTGTAAGCTACACTATTCAAAACCTTTGACACGTAGATCTTCTCGTGGTCGCCGCGCTAACCATTCCCAAACTCGACAGGCGGTGGCGCTCTTAACTGTGTCGCTACCAGTAGTCTGGCATGCGACAACAATGTGAAGGAGCGTTCTGGCGTGTTGTGCCGTTTCAAGCTTCCCAATGGCAAGCTCCAGGATGGGGCCAAGCAGATCAACAACCTCAACCAAGCGAAGGTCAACTAAGGCGAAAATGCCTTTTCAGAGGGCAATTGATTGCTCATCGTCGGGTTCTTGTTAGCCGCAATAGTTAATGCTCTCTGACTAAAGCTTCTGTAATTCAGTCTCACTAACGGAATTCTTTGTCAAATAAATCGCCCATCGTCTTGAACCCGGAACTCGTCTGAAATCGACTGGAGGGTATGAGTTGTTGCTAGTTTCAGTGACATCTTTCCTAAACAAACAAGGCTATTGCAAATAGAGGCTCCTTGGATAGCGGCTTATATCTCAAATACCTCTTGCTGAGTTTCCCCAAAAGGATTGTATGAGATTCTGAAGGTCATCAGAATAATCCCTACACGAGAAAGTTCCTGTGCCCGATTCCATGGAGGATCGGAGTTCTGATTGCTCTTGAGAACCAAAATAACAAGCTCTTCGGCAGCTAATCATCCAACTGTATTAAAATATCTGTGATAGCTCTTTGTGAAGATGCCCTCAGTGGCAGAATACCGGTAATTATGAATTAGAACTCTGCCATCATATATATCTTCAGGCACCGTAAGGGCCTAGCTCCAATGATCGAGACGTTGTTGCTTTGAGGGGTGGGGGTCTGGAGGAGTCTACTGTGACTCTTAGTCCGTCAGGGGCATCGTAAACCCCGAGAACTTCTATGGAAACATCAGTTTGATGAATTAGCAAAGGCGCCCATGTGAAATTGTATTGACCGAGCTTTTTCCGCACGCATGATTGTTAATGAGAGCGAGCAATTCGGCCGTCCTCTGCCCATCAGGTTCTTCACCTCCCTCTGGGTTACAGATTGACCAGTTGCATACCTCTTCATTAAAACCGTTTCTCACGCCATATAACTCTAAGGGTATGGATTTGACACATAATACAGAGTTGAAAGGATTTCTTTACAAAGCTAGAGGACTTCGGTTCCTCCATGTTCAATATGATGGGGTAACCTGCCAGTTGGCTGATGAGACGCAAAGAAGCTCACACAGGTTAATGCGAGGGCTTTGAGTGAGAGACTGGCAAGTCACCCTGAAAATAAATATAATTCTTCGTGGGACACAAGTGGGCACGCTTGCTTGGAAACAGGACACGATGGCCTTGGGATCTTGTCAAGCCACATGGTCGCTCGCGTTGCAATTATTACGTCGTACTCTTGTTCGGTCGTTGTATTATAAAAGAGTTGGAGAATCACTCATAACTGGAAGTGACTGGGAAAAGGAGATTGAAATCAAAGCAAATGCTGCAGTCGCTAGATTTTTACAGTGGATAGCGCAGGGAGAGATGACTGCGCTTTAGCTTTGAGCGGGTTTGGACCTATCTTTTAATGCTACCGGAATGAAACCCTGTGGTATGTTTTCCTGTTTCCTGCTTCAATCTGCGAACACAGAAATCACAAGAAATCCCAGTGATGTAAGGATACTTTAGATGGCACGGTTGATGTAAAGTTGGCTACGTATTTAATAGACAACACGCTATGATATAACCTCCAGCAGCCAGGGCTAGTAGCGAAAGAGCAACGGTGGCATAAAGATCAATGGTCAGTGGAAACAACCATCATTATCCCACGGCGTATTCCTTGACAAATTGGCTTGGTATTATGGAACGCTTCAACAACTTAAACGATGAGAAAAGCAGTGCCACAAACAGCACCGCCCGTGACAAGTATAGTTAACACAGCTGCTCCGAACTTGTCTGCAGTAGTAATTTCCTTGAAAGTGGATTTCTCTGTCCCTGAATCCCCGTCACTTTTACCTCCATTAACATCGCCCGTGGAGTTGCCTCCGGTGTTGGCAGTAACAGGTGCCTCGGCTGACCCAACAAGATTATACATAACAATCTGCAAAGATGTCATCTGCGGGCCTACACCAACCAAACCATCGAAAGTATCGTCTAGCCAAGAGAAGCCACAAGCCGTGCCTGCGTGTCCCTTGAAGCCTGAAGCCGGAGATCCCGAACAACTTATAGCTGCCTTCTTTCCACTCGACAATAACAACTTGGAGATGGTGTCGGAAGTATGTGAAGCCACCTGTGACGTGGCGGCCAGCCATCGAGCAAGATATCCCTTGAAGCTTTGTGCGTTTTGGTCGCACTGCGCGGTCGGTTCACAGTACGCTTCGTAGATGATCTCGTTCTGAACGAATTTCGAGGTGACATCATCGAGCATGCCGTCAACACGAGATTTCCACGTGTCGCTTTCCGTTATGTTGTACATCATGGCGGCTCCATAGAGGAAGATGCCGGCGTTGTACGACCACGTTGTCTTGTCTGTAGAACTGGGGCATGACCCTTCGAAATGGACACCGTCCATGACTTGGTGGTCATCAGTGAGTAGGCCAACATCCTTTTCCCAGTCCCAGATCTTTTCAGCCCAATCCGAATAGGTCGTGTTACCAGTGTAGCGGGCTAGGCGCGCAGCAACGTTGAAGAAGCATCCGTTCGAAATTGAGTTCTTATAGTCATAGCCGGCGTTCCAGGTAAAAATCTGCCATCGGACACCGCCACCACAGTGCTCTGTGTCCCATCGTGAGACGTACTCGTTGAAGACCGCCTGAACCAGGGCGAGCCACTGGGGTTCATCTTCCGGGGGGTTGGGGTACTTGTGTTCAGCTGCTGACATGGCGGCCATTGCCCAGAAACCCTGGTCGTCATTTCCTTCGGTCAAGGTCTGATTCTCAGGCATATAGTCATTATCGTCGCCAACTTGGTGTAGCATAGCTTGCGTGGTGATAGCGTTGTAGGAGTCATCGCCTGCGAGCCACCAATAGTCAACCAGCGTGCCAAACATGGCACCCGCCTCCCACCCTAAGACACATCAGCGGCCGGTCGAAGAACAAAGAGAGACTCATGTGAACTTACAGTAATAGGGATCTGGCAAGTTTCCTGGTGTATCACCGGTATTATTTCCGGTATAGTATTTCACTAATCCGTAGGCGATCGTACTTGCAGCGCTCTTGATCGACTCTAGTAGAAGTCAGCCAGGTGAAGAAGGCTTGGCAGTAAAGGCGAACTTGCCGTCATTATCCCATGTAACATCGAGGGCATTGACGGTAGCTGCCAAGCTCAAACCCGCAGTCAACGCCGGAAGTGTTTGCCTCATCTTGGTAGGTGGCAAGTGTTTGGAATGCCAAGGCGTAGACTCAAGCCAATTTGGAGGAAAGACGAGGTGATTCGATGTCGTTGTTTGCTTGGAACCTTCACGTCAACAACTGCGCACAAGAAGCGTTAGGACGGCCAAGACGGGCGGAAGAGTTCACCGAGTTAAGAATGCACCGTCAAGGGGCTGTGCAAACGCGGGTCCAAATTTCGGCCTCTCCACAGCTGACGTTTGCAACCCAGTTTAATGGTCGCGGAAGAATCACACAGGTTGATGGTCAAACTGCAGCACCTACATTGGTTCTGCAAGAGACCGAGAGTGCTTTGAATTGGCCAATGTTCACAGCCTAACAACCCTGGTGGTGATCGCTCTTGAGGGAGCTCTGCTACCAAAGGGCAACGAGAATCATTGTCGACTAAATCGTGATTGTTGCAAGGCATTCAAGGATTATGGTAGCCTAAAAATAGCGGACACAAATTCAGCAGAAGAATTCATTTTCCGCTATTGTCTGAAAGATCTTCCGCCTGGAGGTAAATCTCAATTTCCAGAGTAGTTCCAATCAAGCTTTACACTGCTTGTCTGTGGGGCCCGTACGTTCCCCTTGACTTCTCTCCATGTTTAGCTTCATTACCGATAGGTGAATGTTCATCTGTAGATGTGATTTGTGTTGCACTTGGTTAATTTGGAGCTGGATGCGGCTAACAGATTGGCGCGAACTGCTGCATTTTTTTATATTGTTACGCGTTCCAAGTGCGCATAGTGCGCCCCTCACGCCGCGTCACTTTTGCGCATTTGTTGCGCAACATCTGTCGATGACTAATTCATACACGTACGTCTTGCTCAAATGTTGCGGAGAAATAGGGGCTTCCGATGTACCCGTTATTATGACACACCACCTCGGGAAGATCCAGATCTTCTCTTGCGTCTATATCCTGCTTCTGCGCGATCCGCCCATCCTTGCGCATAAACGGTCGGATCCTAAGCGCTTTTGCCTGCACATAGAATATCAAGGGTTTCCTTACTGTAGTACCGGAGGCACTAGGCCTCCACGATCCATGTGTCATTCTATCGCGAGCTAGAGCGCACTCAGGCATGAGAGAACGTGTGCGAAAGATGCTTTATTGTAAGAAGATAAGAATAGCGAGTGGAAACCCACTAAGATAACCCTGCGAGGGACTCGCCACGTGTGTGGGCACATGACATGTCCGAGCTCAAGGTGTTGAAGTCCAGCAGTGAATTGATTGTATTGCATTTTTTTCTCTGTCTGTTGTGTTCTTGTGAAAGTTCCTTTTCCACTGGTTGCTGTCACAGAGAAATCTCGGTTAAAAGTTTGGGCCTATAATTGGTCTAATTACCCTGATTAAGTATATCAACTAGTCTAGAATTCCCGGCCTTTTCTGCTGCGTTTTTACAGTAATTTCTACATGCCACCTCATGCCTATTTTCTCTAATACCTATTACCCTCTATAATCTGGCACTTAACACTCGGGCTCTGGCCATTTCAGTGCTCATAACATCGATTTTGAGCATGCCATCATCGCATTCAAAATAAAGGGAGCCGGCGTGTGGGACGTGACACCGTGCATGGTTGTCACACAAAATATGGCGAGCAAATCTGTCCAAGCTGGGTTAGTGTATTCGCCGCTCCAACTCAGGCTCGCTTCAGTGTGGGTCTCCATGTACCTCAGTCACAAGGACTGAGCAGCGCAGTCCCTCGTCAAGCATTGGCGTGAGTTGGCACCCGATGGGACATGAACTTTACTATTTTGACACCGACGCCCCGTTGTGATGCCGAACAGACGATCCCTGAATCCCAATAGTTCTTTTTTGATAAGAGTAATTGAGCAAACAATTACATAAAATTGCCCAGAGCAAAATGATGCGCAAATTCCGTCCCCAGGTGCGACAGAACCCAGCAGCTAACGTGCTGATGCCGCAGCGGCTGTAGCAACTCCCAAGCGCGGTATCTGTGAAGATAGTCGGAAAAAGCCAAACTAAGACCTGTATGTGATAGTCTACCGGTCGGCTTTGAGTCAAGCGCTGGTACATCCTGATCGAGGGGAGCCCTAAAGCCACACGGGTCGCTATCACCGTGCAAAGCAGAACTAGTCCTTCTGCCGGCACGCGGGCCCAGATGAAACTTCGGAACACAGCATTGACCAGTACCGTGTATAGAAAGCAGATAATGAGTGAAAGCCTTTTCTCGAGATATATTGCCGCTGTCAAGGTTGGGTGGTTTCCTTGTCGGTCAACCGTGATCTGCGTAGTTGCAAATTGTTGCCAGTGATTATTGATTGGGTGCTTAGCAACAATCAAATAGTAGTTTTTAGATTAGTTAAGGGGAGTTGTTGGGACTTAGAGAAAGCAGTAAACGTCAAGGGCTTTAAGGGGCCCTGTTTGTTTGAACAGGATAGTTGCCAAGTAACAGGACGTCATTATACTAAAATATGTCATCATAGTATTAAAACGTACTCCTTCTGTAATACAACAAGAAAATACACACATTAGTTTCTGTTAGCGTTGATTAGCAGACCTAGAGCACTAAAATAGCTAGAGCCTAATTGTTAAATACTAGTACCACTTAACTTCAACTAAGTGCCAGACTATGGAGGGTAATAGGTATTAGAGAAA
>JAIMZG010000378.1:0-54566 GCA_020466075.1 Colletotrichum coccodes
GACCGACACTCGGCACGCCCCCCACCCCCCTGGTCCAGCAACCTTGACCGCCAACCATACATTCTTTCCCACACTGACGCTCTTTTCAGTCCGTTCGAACCAGGCCAAACTCAACGCATGCTCGCTCGCTCGCTTGACAAACACCTGTGCCGCTTACACGCCCCCCATCACACGATCGACGCACAAGCACACAGACACACACCGCACTGGGTGCCTGTTGCACTCGCCTGTCCTTCATTGGCCGAGCCAGCTTCCGCCCAAAAGCCTCAAACCACGACGCTAACAACCTGTCTTGCTTTTTGAGCGCCTCCGCCTCCCGACTCTCTTATTCGCGCTCTATTGTCTCGCCTGCGTCCGTCCCTTTTTAAGCTTCTGTCGCCCTTTTCTGAGCGGCAATCCGATGATGCCAGGCAGAGGACGGACCTCATCTCCACGCACCACGCACCACGCTCTCAGAGCTAAAGACCTACCAGAGAAAGGCTTACATGCACAACTAATCCTTATAACCCCCCATCCCCGTCCCCTCCTGCATTTGTTCAACGCCCTGGTCAATGAAGGAGAGATCTATATCCGCAGCTATCGGTCGATTGCAATTGCTCAACAAACATCGGATTCATAACCAACCCCCGATTTGCGACGCGTGATCAACAACAGCCAAGGTCAACAACCGAACAAAGTGACGTCTGTTTTCGGCAAATCGAGACAAACAACCCACAGTTCGGAAGACAGCTGCGCCCAGTTATTCCCGATTCTCCAAAGGACAGATTGATCAGCGTCAACCAAGGGCATCCCGAAGCGAGTTGTACACACTGGAGGGTAGCCGGGTGACGGACAACAAAAGAGCGCAGCCCAGTTGAACCGAACCGCCAGACGGATAATAGAAAGAGACGGGCTCCGACGCAGATTCAAGGGTTTGGCCTACAATTCCGTCAACCGCGGGAACGACAAACACAAACAAGGTCCATCACTGGCCACGACCATTCCGTCATTCCGATCACCATGAGGAACCCGAAGCCTCCCACGTGAACCTACTTCTCTCCTCCACTTCCTCGGCTACACCCGGCGGCCAGGACCTCACAGCCGTCATGGCCCCGTGGCCTCAGGACATTGACGCATCGCAATCCCCTGCTGCATCCATGTCGGAGGTCATCGTGGCCCGCCTGACACCGGCTTTTGATCGGATCCCAGACGGCCTGACCGACCGACAGTGGACAATCATTCAATCTACGTCGCTCGCTGTAGCCGCACTGAGCCTTGCATCCGTCGCGCTCGCCTTCTACTGGTTCTCTCGGATGAGGCGAAGCTTCAGACATGAGTTAGTTTACTTCTTCTTGCGCTGAACCAGCTTCAAAGTTGAGCCGGAGCAGCTTCTGTACAGGGTTGTCATGCTAACGAGCATATAGCCTCATCATGTTACTCATGTCGAGCGACATGCTCAAGTCGCTTTGGTTCATCATCTTCCCCATCGTCGACTTCAAGACCGGCTCGGTTGCATCAGAATCGTCCTTTTGCCAAGCGAGCGGCTTCTTCCTTTCCGTTGGCATAGAGGCTTCCGACATCGCCGTCGTTCTCATCGCTCTTCACACAGCAATCTACATCTTCCGCCCACGGCAATCCGGACGCCAGAGTGGCTTGTACCCTCACCGTCGCCTTGCGTTTAGCGTTTTTGCCTTTTTCCCGCTTCTCATGGCCTCTTTGGCTTTCGTGAACTGGCCCGGATACGTCAACAATGGCGAGTACTGTTATTTGCCCGTCCGCCCCGAATGGTCAAGACTCGCCCTCAGCTGGGTCCCCCGCTACATGATTCTTCTCACCATTGTGGCGCTATATGCCTACATCTACATCTACGTCACGCTGCGCATGCGACGTTTCGGTCGCCTCAGTGCCATGAGGCGCGCGAGTGCGACACAAATGCCAGACGACGGACCCTGGGCACACATTTCCTCGGTTCCTCCAACTCCCTCATCTCGCCGCGGGTCCGAAACTTCGATGGAGGACCCAGAACGGCAGCGCACCTCCTCTACCGCCACTACCATGACATCCGAAATCGAGCTTCTGCACAGTCGCCAGAAGATCAAGTGGAACTGGCCAACGTACGGCACCGACGAGGAAGGCCGTCTTCCGGTATCAGAGGAGGTTGTCTCGCCCCGCGCAACGGATCCAAGCGCGAGCCCTCTCTCCGCTACTTTTGATCCTATCTCGCCGCCCCCTCAGAGCTACATCCGTCGCGACACTGTCGATCTGAGCCCGCCGAATCATCACTACCAACACCAAGCAAGTTTTGGCACGTACTGGCAGCCACCCAACAGCCCTACAAGTGCCCGCGCCAAATCACTTGCCAACATCTGGTCAATCCTCCGCCGAGGTACATCTCTTGACTCTGATCCCGACCATAACGCAACCCCGTTTCTCTTTCACCCGGCCATGGACGGCACGGGTATGACCAAAACACGCGACAAGATTCGTCGCCAGCTACGATTACTCTTTGTGTACCCCCTTGTATACATTTTGATCTGGGCGGTTCCATTTGTCGCTCATATCATGCGCTGGGATAACCCTGAGGAATCAGGCCCTTTCGTGGTCGTATTGCTGTCACTAGTGAGCCTGTCGATACAGGGTCTGGTGAACTCGTGCCTATTCTGCGCTGTAGAGAAACCTTGGATCGACAGACAGGCAAGGTACAGAAGAGCGCCGTCAAAGACACGGCGAGATAAGGACGAGAACCGGTATCGGACCGGTCGAAGGACATCATCATTAGCGTAGTTATTTTTCGCCTTGATACCACATGAATTGAATGAAGACTTTCTTGATTACGTGTTTGATGAGATTTTTCCTATGGACACTCAATGATTGCGGTGATTTACTTGAAATTCACCCTTGGGCAGCAGGTCATCTCTCGGTCAGAGGGATCTGAAAAGGAAGTCGGCCCGGGGATCTGCAAAGCCCGACTCAGTGGATACAGCCGACGGCCAATTCGGGCCCTCGGCCCCACACTAGCGCCGTTGGGAATGCGCCGGAACCCTGCAATGGCGCCGGAGGGGGCTCATGCGACAGTGGTGAGACGCCTCCTCGCCGGCTGCATATCTCGAACAAGGGACGTTGATATCGTGACCAAGAAACCATTCGACTTTTGGCTCGGCGAAGGAGTTGTGATACCGTCGCCGGTTCCGGGCGGGTCGGGCATTCAGCGTGCGGCGTCTCGAGCCTGCCTTGAGCGCTGTGCGACGCCCTTGCTTCGTCAAGGCCGGGCGTGTCTTTGTCGCGGGGAAGGCGAAGTGCGGAGATGCTCTGTAGATTTCCTGGAAGCAAAAAAATGGTCCGTGTTGGGAGCCTCTCTATCGAATATGCATGACTATCTACGCTGATTGAACGGCGGGCAGCGAGGAAGGCTACGATGAAACGTGAGACTGTGCCTTTGCTGCCCAGTCCTCCCGAGCTTCTCGAGAGCTCCTTGTCCTCCGGTCAATGTATCGCCCTGTTCGAAGGAATCCAGTGTGTCCCCTATCCATGGCATTCAGTAGCCTTCTTCAGATGCACGCCCGTGTATGATAGTTTGACGCTTGTGTATGTTGAAGGCGTCGGCGCATCTCGCGGCATGTGTTTGATGTGTATTGCTGGGCTCGGCCGTCGGCCCAGGTCAACCGAAATGCTGTCCGTAAATCCCTCCTGTTCGAGCCACGAGATACCGGGCGTTGGCACGATGTCGAACCTTTGTAGGTTTCTCGTACTCGTGATTGGGCCCATCTGCCTACTCGTACTCAGAGAGTAGGTCGTCTTGCTCTTCGTCGTCCTCGTACTCGACCACATCGTCAGAGACAACGAGATCATCAAGATCCTCCTCTTCACTCTCGACAAGTCCGTCGTCGTCGTCGTCATCGTTATCGCCATCGTCGTAGTCAGGGGCAATGTGCATGACACCGTCCCTTGTTGTAACCTTGCCCAGAAGACCGGCAATATCCTTCAGACCAATTTTCGGCACTCTAATCGTGTCGTCCTGGAGAGCGGCATCGATAGCGAGGATCTTTCCGACTTGCATCTGGAGCATGCGCTGCTCAATGGGCGTGTGGACGATGAAGCGTACAAAGTGAGTCTCCTTGATCTGGCCAATGCGGAATACACGGGCAAAGGCCTGTTGCTCGACGCCATGGTTCCACCAGAGCTCGATCAAGATGACTCGGTTTCCTCGCGTGAGATTGAGACACTGGCCTCCAGCCCGCAGCGAAACGATCAGAACCTTGACTTTGTCGCCGTTCTGGAACTCGTCGACGGCCTTATTGCGCTGTTCGGTGTTCTGCTTACCGCTGAGGTAGGCGAAGCAGATGCCTTCCGATTCCAGTATGCGGCCGATAATCTTCATGACAACGTTGAATTGACTGAAGACTAGAACCAGGGATGTCAGAGGTGTGTACTAGACGAATATGGATAATTGTAAACGTACTTATGATTTTGTCGTCAGGAGCTTCCGCCTGCCATCTCAAGACAGTCTCCTTGAGTGCTGTCATCTTTGCACTGGGAGTTACAGGCATATCCGGTCGCTTGTCGCTGATTTGCAAGAATCTGATCGGTTTCTTGTCTTCCCTCTCGTCTTCATAATGCTGGAACCCAGTGTAATCGAAACCCCTGGCATACTCCTTATCCTTAAATTTGTTGTGCGGCATGCCAGCGTCATCCTGGAGCTCTTCGTCCGTCTCATCGCCATGGAAGGCTTTCATTGGCTTTGGGATGCCAATTATTCTGCCGCACTTGGGACAGTTTCTCCCCTTAAAACTGTCAGCCATGAAGAATCTCCTATCAGGGTTCCAGGAACATACCTTCCGTGCAAAATGAGCCAATACGCAACGGTCGCAAAAGATGCAGCCGCACTTTTTGTGTCAGTGACATGCCTAAACAAAAACCCGGCCTTGATCGACTTACACAACCCCTAACTGGATCCACAGCTTTCGCCTCGCAGCGGACGCATGTGGCATTTTCAATCTCTTTCAGCCTTTCAAGGTACTCGAGCTCCTTTGTCATGTCGAAACCCAAGCCGAAGTCACTGTGACCAAATGGTTGCAGTCTTGGTTCCTCGTCTTCAACTTCGACCTGGGTCTCCACGCCAAGAGAACTATAGTTTTGAGGAACCATGCCATCCTCATCTTCTTCCATCTCGTCCTGGCTGTCCACATCGTCGGTATCGTAGCAGGTTACGATAGAATCGTCGCCCGCTACAGCTGCGCCTTGGTTTTCGCCCTGTTGTGCCTCACCTTGCTCATATGATCCACTAAGACGGCATTTGTGTGCTTCCAAAACTTCCCTGCGGGCACGCTGGAGATTTTTCTGTCTTATCTTCTCTTCCCTTTCAATGACTCTCCGCATACGCTCATTGAGTATTGTGTGTCTTTGGGTCCACGAGCCGATTTGTTGGTAGACGGTGTCACCACCCTTGAGCGCTTCCAGTCTTTCCTTGGTGATGCGCAGGTCGTTCAAAGAGAAGTACTCTTCCATCATACCCTCCAGCAAGAAAGGATGGGTTGCGGCTTGTCGCAGGCGAAGAAGCATAACCAGGTAACATCTGATCTGATTCGCAGCGCGGCCTTCTTCCAGGTCTCGATTGAGCTTGCGCCTGAAGCACCTCTCCATCATTCTACTTTCTGTCAGAATACTAAAGAAAGACTTAACAAGGCGTCATAATCAAACTTACCGGAAAACCACCATTTCTTCCGCCGAGAGCTTCAGATACTGGTGCGTGGGGTGAGTTGTCGGCAGATCCAGGATTGGCTGGCCAAGGAAAAAGTCCCCTTGTGTTCTGGAGAAAAGCAATTAGCTGTTATTAACTATTCGAGAATGGCAGAGCTATACCTTCTATACATAACCTCGGAGACAAGCCTATCGTGCTTTGGTCGAGTTTTGGTCTTCCAATGGTTAGCAATTCTACTTTTTCAATGACAAGTCAGCAACCTTACACCGGCCTGGTACTCCCGAACATAGTCGCTGAAATCCTGAATCCCGTGGCATCGAATGAACTTAAAGTAAGAAAAAAATTCTGTGAAGTGTCACTAAGAGTCCGCCGAAGTGTCCGGCTGTTTAACTTACCATGGGCTGCATTGATGAGTGGAGTTCCAGTCACTGCCCAACGGTGCTTGGCCTTAAGCTCAAAGCACGCAAATGCCGCTTTGATTTCGTAGTCAGCTCGGCCATATCAAACACGGCATATTGCCACTCACAATGTGTCAAGTGGTTCTTGATGTAATGGGCTTCGTCGAGAACAACTCGATGCCACTCGATGCGATGAAGAATCCCGGTTTGCTCTTGTAGCCACTCTTGATATTTGATGAGATCCACGGCTTGTCTTTGCATGTTCTCTCTATCCTTAACCGAAGGGATGCTGTCTCTCAACTGATGGTAGCTTGCGAACCTGTTTTCAATGGTCAGCTGCACCAGTGCGAAGCCACTCACAGCGGGTACCTACACAATGTTGAAGGATGCCAGAAGATCGATATCCATCTTGTTGCTGGCCTTGAAATGCACAATGTTCTTCGCGAATCTTTTGTTGCAATGCTTCTTGACCTCAGACATCCATTGACTGATCATTTGCCCCGACGGACAAACCACGAGGGTCGCACCCTTCCCCTCATCTTTGAGGGTCTCCGAGACTTGATTGCCCACAATGCAGGACAGCGTCTCAATGGTTTTTCCAAGGCCCATCGCGTCGGCGAGAACGCCGCCTCTCGGTTGATTCGGTCTTCTTCCTAACTCTCGACCTAGCATCCAGGCTCCGACGATGAGCTGATGATTTAGCATTGGGCTAAGTAGACCTTTGACTTCCCATTGGCCGTTCTTGCACCGCACAGCACGAGGACCCCAAGCTTTTGTCGACTCTCTAAGCTCCCTCTTTTGGTCATCCATAACCCTTGGATCGAAATACTCAGGTGCAGCTTCTCGCATCTGCTTCAATTGGTCATTCCTTCTGGTCGCTGTGATGGTTGGTGCTGCTGGTAAGTTGCCGCGGTCTGCTCGATCCTGGATCGCATCGTACGGCTGAATCAACGCATCAATCTGACGATTGAGCTCTTCCTCGTCAGGATCACTATCTGCGTTGTCCGAAGCCTTTGCCCTTTTGCTCTTGCGTGAGTTGCTGTTGTCGGTTCCCGCTCGCTTTCGGGCTTTAGCTTCTCGTTCTCTGTCCTCTTCTTCTCTGCGTGCCCAGTATTCCGCTGCGGTCTTGACAGGGGCTCTTCTCTTAGGCTTCGTGTTCTTGTCATTGCCTTTGCCAGATGATTCTTGGTGGTGATCAAGGTCGGACGGTGCAACGCAAGTTGATGGCTTATCATTGCCGCTGTTTTTAGCTATGACTTGCGCTTGGTTGAGCTGAGAGATGACTTGGAGCATCTCGGTAAGTTCATCTCTGCTCAAAGCACCTTGGAGAGCCTTTGATTCCAACTCAGTCTTCCTTTTCTCAAGTGCCTCGATGGCAGATTTACCGTCATGGGCCAGAGAAATGGGGCTAGGATCGGCCATTGGCTCCTTTTTGACAAAAGATGTCAGATCGACGACTATTGGGGGTCGTGGGATGGACCATTTTTCTTGAGCACCAAGAGTAGCCTCATCCTTGTCGATGATCGTGAAATCGTTGTCGTCTTCCGAGTCAGGCTCGGACTTGACTTCCACGGTGTTCTTCAGTGGAGAATTGTCATTCTGTCCTCCTTCCGTGTCCGAAACAAAGAGGTCGTGTGACTCGATGGACGGAAATCGGCGAGGGACGGGGTTGCCATTGTTCGTCATGTTGCTGTTGTTGCGCATCTCGTTGATCGTGTCCTCGATCGACTCGTCAAACATGTCGAGCTCCTGAGTTTGATCATGATTTGCTCTTCTGACCGCGTTGAAGCCATGGGGCTCATCGGTGTCCGAGTCATCACTGCCTTCCAGGAAGAACATTCCTTTGGGCCGACGAGCGGGCTTCTCTTGGCCTTGGCCGCCTGGAAATGATGACATTGCGAGGTATCAGCGCGACAGCTGTGAGACGGGTCTTGGTAGCCAATCCCCAGAAGGCGAAATATGTTGTTGCCGAAGTGCTATTTGAGATGCGAAGCCAGCAATAAACAAACACCAGCTTCAAATTAATTGGATGGCGGTTAGAGAAGGAGGTGAGGCTGGTGAGGCTGAAGGACGAGGACAAGGTGGAAAGAGAAGGATTTCCGGAACAAAGTGGAGTTGGTAGCGGTGGAAATCAAAGACTGAGGAGGAAAGGCAAAAGAAGCAATAGGAAATAGATCCCAAGAAGAACTGAAGGCAAATGTGACGGAAGCAGGGAGATGGAGGCCTCAGAGCGGGAAAAGGCGGTGCGATACGAGAATAAAAAAGAAGCCGACGTCAATATCAAGAGCTAAATAGAACTCGAGAAGCCGACGAGGAACGGAAAGCAATAGAGGAGAGGCGGAGTGTAGACTGCAAGATACTTGTGGCTGAAAAGAGGGTGAAGGCTGAGGTGGACAGAAGAAGAAGTCTACGGGTTTCCAGCGCAACCTTTTGTGGTGGATTTGTGCGGGCAAGGCCAAATGCCGAGGAGGAAAGAAGGCTCTCTCCGCGCCAGTTTGCACCTTCTTTTCAAGTAGATTTGAAGAGAACAAAAACGGAAGGGACCGAGGTTGAGTTTGCTTCTACTGGCCTGCTACTTCCCAAGGGAGAAAGATTGCGAATTGAGCACGAGGGGAAGCGCTCTGTAGGAGGCGCCGTTCCAATCAGGGCGATCGCGGATGGATCGGTAGGATGAGGTGATACGGAAGGTGATCAAGGAGTAGGCACTAGTTGACCGAAAGGAAAACATCGCCAGTAAGAGCGGAAGATTGGTATTCAAAACAATCGCTAGTCTATTCGGCTAAACAACCTCAAAATTCTCATTCTCTAAGGAAACGCAGGAAGCCGCGAGCAATGTTGACACCATCGTGCTCGATATTCGCGCGGTTGATGGCGTCGGTGAATGTCTCGTCATCAAAGACGCCGGCCTTGTGGCGGACGTTGAGTATCTCACTGACGATGGGGCCGGTAAACTCCGGGTGGCCCTGGACCGTGATGAACTTCCTCGGTGCGTAGAATCCCTGGACTGGGCATAGGTCTGTGTATGCCAAGGACTCGGCCCCGGGCGGGTTGGCTGTGACGACGTCTCGGTGCATTTGGTGGATGCGCTGGGCTGTGTTAGCTCTCGCAGGATGATATGTCCAACGCAGCCGGGGAGAGCAGGCGTGGCGGGTGGGGAATTACCATTTTGTCCAGCTGGAAGATCTCTTTGCCCTTGGGCGTGAGGTTGACATCGACAACGGCAACCTCCCAGCCCAGTTCACTCCTCTTGACTTCCACCCCCAGTGCGCGGCCAACGATCTGGTGGCCGAAACAGACACCGATGACTCTTACCCGCCCGCTGTCGATGCACTTCTTGGTGAACTCGACCAGCTTCAAGATCCACGGGTCGTTGTCGAATGAGTTGTGCTTGCTTCCCGAGATGAGGATGGCGTCGATGGAGTCCAGGTCCGGGTAGACGGCTTCGTCGCCAACGGCGTGGTACACCGAGAGGTCGACGATGCTGTCGAGCGGCGCCGGTGGGTCGTCGGCCAGAGCGGCTGTGCGGAGGAGCGCGGTGAAGACGCCGCCGTAGCCGCCGTACTCGGCGTTGGTCTGCGGTTGCGGCGTGTCGGCCTCGAGGATTGCCAGGCGGATGCGGGGTGGTTGAGAGCCCATCTTGGTTTATGATATTGGGGATATGTCTATATGATATGTACGGATATGACGAGAGACTGAAGCGGAAGATATGTGAAAGGGACGTTGGATATGTACGGTGGGAGAGAAAACGAGACAAAGATGAGATAAAGAGGGCCTCGTGACAAAGCAACGGGAGGAAATGCCAGGTGGTGGCTGATGAAGGTTGCCGGCGCCCCGACCGCGGTCCCGCGGCGATGGTGGGGGTCGCGGGTCGCGGTTGAGTCAGTTGTCAGTGCAAGCTGCTGAAGTCGCCCCGTGATTCAGGGCGCCCCTTCTGGACCCCTCCGCTGTGACGCCGATAGCGGGGTGAAGTCGACCGCGATAAGAGACCGCGCTCGCGATAACGGAAGCCGAGGCGATGGAGGACCTCGACCATTAGCCCCAGGCCAATCGATCAACGAACGGGGACAAAGTCAATTGGACCGCCCCCGGAATCGTGCCCGCACAACCTTCGACGTCATCCCGATCCTTCCCACCCCCAGTTTCACGCTGCGAGGAAGCGCGCTTCAACCCATTCTCGGCGGCAATCTGCATGCGTGTCCCCCATGCATTAATCGACGAACGTTCCAAGACCCGATCGAATCCTCCCCGTTCCAATGCCTCCAAGGGTCTCCCTCGGCGTCTTCCTCGCCAACGCGAGATCGGCACTGGCCGCGCCTGGGTCGCAACGGGCAGCTCCCTTGACGCTCGTTGTCGGTAACGAATCCGCAGGTACGCAACGCTGCAAACCTTGCTTGCCAGCAACAGCAAAGGATCTAACAAAGCCTCTTTTCCACCCACAAAAGACCTCGACTCCCTCTGCTCCGCCGTCGTTTACGCCTACCTCCGCACCCACGCCCCGCCGCACACCCTCCACATCCCCATCTCGAATCTGCCCCGTGATGACCTCAAGCTTCGCCCCGAGATGACCGCCGCCCTGGCGCATGCTCAGCTGAAGCCGAGTGACCTCCTCACCCTCGACGAACTCCCTGCGGACCTCGCGGCGAAAGACACGCGGTGGGTGCTCGTGGACCACAACGCGCTCACGGGCGAGCTCGCGACCAAGTACAGCGGCAGAGTCGTCGGCTGCGTCGACCACCACGCCGACGAGGACGCGATCCCTCGGGACACCGGCGGCGAGCCCCGTGTGGTGGAGAAATGCGGCAGCTGCTCGAGCTTGGTGGTGGAATACTGCCGTCCGGCGTGGGACGTCCTCGCCAAGGCCGGGGAGGGTGGGGACGTGGCCGCGCACCTGGCCAAGCTCTCGCTGGCGGCGGTCTTGATCGACACCACAAACCTCCGGTCCAAGGACAAGACTACCGCCAAGGACGTCAGCGCCGTCTCGTTCCTCGAGCAGTTCACCGCCACTCCCTACGCGCGCGACGCCTTCTTCGACGAGATATCTGCCGTCAAGGAAGACATATCCTCGCTTGGTTTCCGCGACGTGTTCCGCAAAGACTACAAGCAGTGGGAGGACAAGAGCGGCGGCCAAGGACAAGGTAACCAGGTCATGGGCGTGTCTGCCATCGTGCAGAACCTGGATTACCTCCTCGACAAGGCCGGCGGCGACGACGAAGTGCTGCTGGGTGAGTTTAGGAAATGGGCCGACGAGAGGAAGCTGGATATCGGGGTCATCATGACGACGGCGAATCCTGATGGGAAGTTCGAGAGGCAGCTGCTCTTGTGGGCGTTCAACGAGGATGCCGTCGACTCGTGCAAGAAGTTCTACGAGGGGTACAAGGAGGAGCTGGGCCTGGAGAAGTGGAGCGAGGGAAGGCTGGATGAAGTTGGCAAGGGGGAGTGGAGGATGGCTTGGAGCCAGAAGAACTTGTCTGGTTCTCGCAAGCAGGTTGCGCCCATGTTACGAGAGGCTATCAAGGGCGGCGCTCGGCTGTGAGAGCGCCAAGCTGGGTTCAACCAACGGCAATGGCGCGATGGCCGGTTGGAAACAATACGCACAAGCGCGCCCTAAACTCACCTTTTGAAAGAATACTATGCGAGGTGATATACGCAGACTCTTTCACTGGTCAACGGGGCGTTTGGTCAAGTAAAAGTACTTTTTGTTTTGGGGATTGCCTCGATCGCCTCTTTGGACGATGAGACCTATGATACATCTTTTTGTTTATGTGGTTGGTGTGGGAGATTTAGTCCTGGCGTCGACCCTACCAGTGCCCTCCCCTTTCGTCCCCATCTATTTATACAGTCGTCTGGGTAGACTCGGAAAACATCGTCCACATTTCCCTAGAAGCAACTCTTTTTAGGCGCCGTCCTGGGAAACCATCAAGAACGCCCTCCGTGCACAGTAAATCGTACAGTTTGTAAACAACGCCGTCGCAGATGCAACCAGTATTATGCAAAATCATCTCGCCCACAATTTCCCTTCAAGCGTGACCGTGGCAGAACACGCAGACGTCGACTTCATCTTTCGTGTCTCGACAAACAAAGACCCGGCTTACGAGAAGAAGTACTCGCTCTCTTTCAGCCTCTGGACATCGAAGTCGCCCTTCTCGGGGATGGGCGGGAATGTCAGAGGAAGCCACACCTGAATGGTGTTGACCTTGCCCTTGGACTCGGTGGCCTTGGGCTTGGAGACGATGGTCTGCTCAAAGTACGAAACCTTCATGTTTTCCAACATCTGAGCTGCCCACTGTGAGCCGGCGGACTCCCCCTCGGGGGCTTCGGCCTCAGGGGCTTCGGCGGCGATCTCGTCGTCGATACCCTCCTCGCTAAGCGCCGACTCTGCCTTGACATCCACTTCGTCGGCGTTCTCGGGGATGTTGCCGAGTCCGAGACCATCCATGTCCTCTGGCTCGGCCAGAGACTCGGCCGCCGACATCTCCTCAAAGATGCTGGCGGGCGTGACCATCTTCTTACCCTCGGCAACTTGTTCGGGGTCGGAGGAGCGGAGGAGGGTCTGTCTCTTATATTCCATGAGCAGCTCCTCTCGAGAAGACATCTTGGACTGCTTGCGGAATGCGGTGATCTTCTTCTCGACGGGAGTTCCATGGTTGACCTTGGCCAAGTAGATGGAGCCCCGGTACCGGGCCTCGAACTCGGCGGCGAGACGGCCCACAACGTCTTCCTCGTGAATCCTGACGAAAGCGTCACGAATAACACGGTTCATGGTGTTGACGTCGGAGGCGTGTGTCCAGAAGGAGTCGTGGACGGCTGCGAAGTCGAGGCCGAGGTCATGACATTCCAGGGCAGACAACAGCATGTGCGTTGCGTCGAGCGAGTGGATGAAGTTGGGAGGGAAAGCCTGAAGCTGCTTCTTGCGGTGGACCGGATCGGAGCGTTCGGGGACCGTGAGTGAAAGGTCCTGAAGGGACGTCTTGATGATACGGGTGCCGCTCTTGCGGTAAGGTTGGGCGATGGGCATGCGAAGAGGCGTAGTCCAGACGATAGTGGCGCGGAACTGTGCCAGGAGGTCGTCGGTAGTCGTCTTCTTGTCGCCAGCCTTGGCCGTCTTTGACGGCGAAGGCAGGAGGTTGTCATTGTTGATCCGCTCCAGTTGCTCAGCGGAGAGAGCCCTGCAGACACGACCGCCAATCTCACCGAGCCAGTACTGGATATCGTGAGCGCCGCGGAACATGGAAGACAGCGCCTTGAACACCAGCGTTGCAACGTAGGAGGCGGTGACAAGGTTGTCAAACCCAGATTCCTTGGGCAGGTTGGGGTACAGAGCGTCAAGCTGCTTACAGACCTGCTTCTTCGCGCCAGCAAGGTGACGCCGTAGACATTGGTCATGACGGTCTGCTTGACGACCTTTCTTGTAATCTTGCCGTTCATGGCGACTGCGAACGGGTTGCCCGCCTCGGCGTCCTTGGCAATGTGTTCCTTGACGATGTTGGCGACAGCAGAGTAAACGTCGGCGGGCTTGTCGCCGGGCTCGAGGTTGACCTGTCGCGCACCCCACGAGTCACCACCAAGAGCAGCATAATGCTGGAGACCATTGCAGGTACCGTCCTGGTGTACTGGGAGATGGGAGACGAACTTGGTGGGCTCGGGAGATTCGAGAGCGGCCTTGAGCTCAAAACACGTCGCGAGACATTGCCACGGGTCTTCAGCCTTCAACCACCATCGGTTTCCGTCTAGCGGCTTGTTTGCTGAGTCGAAAATGTTGACCAGGTTATCCATGGCGAAAGACTCTCTGTCCTTTAGACTGGCCTTGTCAAAACCGAAGACGTTGGCCAAATGGACCTTGAGCCACTTGAGACCCTCCTGGCCCAGCTCTTTACCCTTAGCAAAGCGGAGGATGCCACGGACGTGATCGGCGCCCATGTGGTTGAGATAGGTCGGCAACGGATACGCACGGCCTCGGAAATCGATGTTGTGAGGGAAGTAAAAGGTCTGGTTTCTGAAGGCTCGGGCGATTTCCAACTGGAAGTTCATGAAGCAACGGACGGAGTGCAAGCCGCCTCGTTCGTTTTCGGCCGCCTTGACTGCTTTTATCCAGAGTCTATGCGCCAGCGGATCGTCGGAGGCTTCGGGCTCGGGGGGCACCGGGATATCAGGGTTCAATGCGGGCAAATTTGCCAGCTCCTCGCCAGTATTCCAAGCCGCAAGCATTACATTGAAAACAGGCGTGTTGACGCGCCAAGCGGTCTTGCCCAAGACGTCCAAACCCTTGAAGATTTGGTCCATGTCTCCGCGGGCGATGGCTGCCTCGCTGTAGAGTTTCTGGTCCTTGTCGCCCTGCTTGATACGGACGAGGTTCGCTCTGCTTTCCAGAAATCCGCCCTTGTCGAACGCCTGCCACGGTTCAGGTTCGACAACCATAGGCAGGTGCTTCGCAAGATAGTCTCCCTGGGGTTCTCGCTTCATGATGCTGATCAGCTCCTTGTTCAGCAAAATCATACCGACCCTCTTGCCCTTCCTCAGCTGACTGACGTGGGAGAAGGCAGGTTGATACTGGCTGATCAGGGTCTTGGTCTCGGGGTGTTCCTTCACCACCTTGATCTTGGCCGTCTCGATGAGAGCGGAGAGCAGCGCTGCGCCGACCTTTGCTCTGACCGAAACAGGCCAAGGGGTATCGGCAAGCGCGGATTCCTTGGCCTGAGCATCACTCAACAGCTTGCTAGTTTCTTCGGGCGATTTCTTATCAGCACCATTGGACGATTTCGACATGACAACTCGTCTTCCCTTGCTCTTTGTTGTTGCATTCTGAGTCGCAAGTTGAGCTCGGATATCCTCCTCGGCCAACTTGGCGAGACTGGCGATGGCTGCAGAGATGGGCATGCCTCGGTCGACGCCGGCAATGGCCGTTGAGCTCAAGGTGCCCAGGATGGTGACAGCAGCGAGGCGGCTCGGGGTCGAGAGCCGCAGGAAGGGCCCATACATGCATCGGTCGTAGTCTTCGGGTGTCTTCTTCACTGCGGCCTCGGCGGCCTCGATTTTGATCATTTCCTCCTTCAGTCGAGCCTCCAACGCAAGTTGCCAATCGTACAGGCGAGAGTTCAAGGACGCGTGGGATACGGAAGTATTGAGACCCATCTTTTGCAGAGATTCATTCTCCTCGCGCCACCGCTCGACGGCGGCATCGATGCAATCACGCTCGAGGCGGGCTTGGATCTCCCTCTGCTCGCGGAGGGGCAACGTCGAAATGTCGCAGTTCTGAGGGATCTCGTCGAACAGACTCAGGGTATGCTTCAGCGTCTTCAATCCGAAGCCCTTCTGCGGCGTGGCCAAGACCTCCGGCATGGACTGCGCTCGAGCGGAAGATATCTTGTCGGATATTTCCTGAGATGTAGACTCGGGTTGGGACTTGGATTCGAGGGCAGATGCCTCCTTTTCTTCGGGGGCGAGGTTGTAGGTCGGGCAGATATCGGTGATGACAGCAAGATCCTGGTCGCTGAGGATCTCGGCCATTGACAAGACTTGAAGACCGGCCTCTCCGGGAGCCAGCCCCATGTAGCGAGTGATCAGGCGACGGCGTCTGTCAGGATCGCGCTCTGAGAGCAACGAAGCCTTCAGCATGCAGGCAACGGTCTCGGCCGTCTGGGGCAGGCCTTTACTGCGGATATGCAGCTCGTACCACTTGTGGAGGCCCTCTGCTTGTTTCGCGTCCGGGTGCAGTCGCATCTGATCGAGGGAGGCGCGGAGGTACCGGTTGTGCAGGAAGATAAGCTCCTCCCCAGGGAAGATTTCGTAGTTGCTCATGCGCTTGAGGACCATTTCGGCGCGGTCGACCTTTCCGACACGGATGCAGGCATGGAACACCGGCAACATCTCTTCGGCATCTCCAGTTATACCACTCGTGTTCATCTTTGACCGGGGCGCGTATTGCCTAGACTCTCCAATGACAAGGGGCGAGGAGGGATCGAAAGCCCGCAACTCGTGAACCTGTCGACGATCCGAACCCTTCCGGTATGCAGGCAAGACAGAGCTGTTAAGTCTACCGTACTTGGAGTCATCGATTGATTGGTGTTGGTCAACGGTGGTGGCAAGATTCCGTCCAGCGCTGAAGCTGTTCCTCGCTGTCGTAGGGCGCGCATTCTGCTTCGTGCCAAAGCAGTGTTTGCTTCTTACGCTCGCATTGATCGTCGTCAAAGGGAATCGATGAGTCGGTCGAAGGGGTCGAAAAATGGCTGCGTGGTGAAGGGAAAGGCTTCTCCGGCCGTTCCTAAGGAGCATCTTGAAGGCTCACGCGACGGGGGCGCGGACCGAAGGAATGGCGTTGTCGTTGATGTCGGCGCACCGTGTGTTGGACGGCCTAACAGATTTGTCGGTGCATTAATGTATGAAAAGATGATATAAAAGAAGGTAGAGTATATTACAAAGTACAGAAAAGGGGTCTATTACGGCGAGACGCGGCGACTGGCAAAGGCGACAGCTCTCTCTTTTTTTTCTTAGTGGAGGAAGGTTGATACGGGGGAATGTGAGCTTGTCGATAGGAGGCGCCAGCTATCAGAATTTTGCCGTCGTTTTCCTTTTTTTTGGGCCCTTGACTCGGGGTCGTCCGTCTCCACTCGGCCGGGATGGAACGACCAACGGCCTTTGACGGAATTTTTCCAGTCTTCGATTTTGTCCACTCAAAGACGACTAGTGGGGGCCATGGCCAATCAGGAACTCGCTTGATGCTCATTCGCCACTGCACCCTATTCGCAGGTACGTATCTTTTCCTCTGCAAAGGCGTCCATCGGATAGCAATTCAGACGCGGCATCGAAAACAATTCCTTGAGCAATGTAACGATTGATTCGAGGTGTAAACACCATAACTTATCATCGATGAACAGACAAGCAAGCTGATGCACGTACGCAGTGGAGAAAGCCGTGGCGACCGACTCTACGCCCACGCTAGTGAGAATATCAGTGTTAAGATTGGAAGAAGCTCAAAGCTCGCTCCCATCCTGTTGGTCTGGTTATACCGGGACAGTGGGGTATCTCTGGCCGAGCTGATTATGTAAGACTGTTTTCACGCGACGCCTCTCTCTCCACGCAGGCAATCCCGGTCCGAGCTCTGGACGAGAATTTTGGTCCAGACCAAGCTCGACAGAAAAAGTCCACGATTCAGCCAACAGCTTCCAGGCTTGCTACAATTTGACAACCACGATGGCATCCAGACCAGCATTCGCAGCTTTGGGCTGCTTGCAATGCCGAAATCACGTTCTGAGAGCCATTACCTCCACCTCAGGTGCATTCATTCGAACCCCTGCCGTCGCAACCAGCACGACTCTGCGCCCTCGCAACCTGCGCAGAGCTTTCTCAAGCCTGCCGCCCGACGCCCCCAAAGCGACAAACGAATCGACTACACAGACATCCGAGGCCCCGTCACATGATTCTGAACTGCTTGAAGAACGGAAGCCCGCCGAGAACGAAGATACGCCATGGTTTCTTCAGGTCGAGCCCCCCACACACGCGCCGACGCAGCAGGTGTCGCCTTTGCCCGCAGTACCAGACTCTCCGCCCCCTCTACTCGAGCCTTTGATGAAATATGTCTACGAAGAAATGGGGCTCGACGACCTCTCGCTCCTTGACCTGCGCGCACTCGACCCGCCCCCTGCCTTGGGACCGAACCTTCTCATGCTCTTCGCGACGGCGCGAAGCGAGCGACACCTACACGTCTCGTCTTCGCGACTGGTGAAGTGGCTTCGTCACCACCACAGGATCGAGGCGAACGCTGACGGACTCATCGGCCCCGGCGAGCTCAAGACCAAGCTGCGAAGAATGAGGCGGAAAGCAAAGCTGCTGGGCTCGAGTGCCATGGTCGCCAAGGGTGGCGACGACGGCATTTCGACTGGATGGATTTGCGTCAACCTCGGAACCAGTGGATCGACATACAACGAGTCCGCCCGCTTCGATGCTGAGGGAAAGATGTCGGGTTTCGGTGGCCCCGTCACCGGTTCAACAATTGTTGTTCAGGTCATGACCGAGTCCCGGCGAAACGAGCTGGACCTTGAGCGGCTCTGGAGCCAGCAACTCGTTCGAAGCGAAGCCCAGAATCGCAAGGTGGCAGAGGAGACTTCCGAGTATCACAACCGATATGGAAAGCTGCCCACCACCGCCAACGTTCGCGCGCGCAGACCCAATTACACCAACGGAACACAGACAAGAAGCTTCTCCACCAACCACTCCCGGCTTACGACGGCTGCTCGGCAGGTCCCCATCCAGACGGCCGGTGCAGGCATTACCATCTTAGCAAACTCGGACCCTGTCGCAGATCCGCTGAACAGATGCCGCCAGCGCGTTGACAAAATACGATTGGACGGAACACGGGTCAACGTCACGCAGTGCTTGGAGCTGCTTACAGATATCTTCCGGACGCCATCGACCGCAGAGACTCACGGCCAAGACCAAGCCGATCTTGCTACAAAAGTCATCGAGACGATGCACGAACGCGGGATGCCGATCATGGACCATGAGATGCTTGTCACCATCATTGAAGCGATCGCGAGGTCCGGTGCACAGTCAGAAAAGATTCGCAGCATCCAGTCCAACCTGGAAATGGTTATGCTTCAGGGGACGGAGTCATCCCCAACCGGAGCGCAACTGATCCGTCTGCTCAGAGCGTATGCTAGCCAGGGTGATTGGGAGCACTTCTGGGAGACGTGGAGCGTTCCTGCGCGGTATGGCCAACGCAGGGAGCCGGAGATGTACAAGGAGGTGTTTACACTTTCCTGGCATACCAAAAACCAGGCCAGGTGTATCGACACCCTGAGGAAATGCGTTCTGGATATGGGGCTCGAACAGCCGCCGGTGCTGCCAGACGACACGATTTGGCCCGAGCTGAAGGCATGCATTCGGGTTGCCGACCCGAATGCGGAACATATCAACGAGCACACGGTGTCCAGGGCTGGGAAGTACACCGAAAGTCACAAAGCGATCAACACGGAGTTTGTCAAGATGCTGAGGGAGCTCGAGGTTATGCGGCAAAACATTTGAGTTTCACCTCGCGGAGCACATGCATCGTTCGAACCCAAACATGATGGAGGCCGGCAGATCGGGGGCAATGGAATGGCCTGGGCACGATAGCGCAAAAAAAGAAAAAGGGCATATCGGCCGTCGCCGGGTTTCGGCGCTCACCGACACTCACCGATTAGCAGGCGCCTTTTCCTGCCGTGTGTAGGTGACACAACCACCAGGGGAAGAACCGGAGCTGGTGCGAGATCCCCCGCACTTTGTACAACAACCAATGTCCACTAGCTGTATTATAAAATAGAATAAAAAACGCATCATCGTCGACCAGAAGACGAATGAGTATGGTTCCAGCTTTCTGACCTGAACATCTCATCGCGAAACTATTTAGGCGTGAAGTCCCCCGCGGCCGCGGTCGTGAAGAAATTCTCGCTGGGATACCAGACCTTCCTCTTTCGGAAGTGCTCCGACTTATCTCTGAGAGGTCCGGATGCGGAACTGCGGGGAAGATCGGGGGTTTATCACTGACACATTTTTTTTCACCTAGGCACTAATGCAGGTGTAATCCAGCCTCGATGCAACCCGAAATCCCGCCTCAAATCTTGGAAATTCGTCTGAAGAACCCAGTCGAACCTTTGTGTGGAGATTCCTCGCCCAACCCGTCGTCTGATATCCTACCTCTCTTCCCCGGTCTCCGGACGGTTGGATCGTGATCCTGATCCGTCTGTTGCTATCACGGACCCCTGGTCCCCGGAAATCGGCACTCGAGGTCTGATTGTGAACTGGTGCGGCCTGGGGGAGACTGTCCAATGGCGCCTCGATGAGCCCTTCCCGCAGCTGGATCGGCCGCCGAGACAACGTTAGCTGGGGACTTATGTGAAGCTCGCGATGCCCGAAGAAGCAGGAGGTCACAATGGTCTGCATCACCAACCTCGAGCAGAGGCCCTTCCCGCATATCTTTTGTCCGGCCAACACGGCCTGTCCTTACCGCCCCTGTGGAACCTGAGTTTGTCCAACGGGCCCCGAGTCTTGGCCACGCATGGGCTAGGCGACTTCCAGACTGCTACATAACCTGCATCTCCTCGCCGCCGTGGCACCTTGTTCTCTCTTCCCGCTTGCCAAGGACTTCTCCCGCCCTTCGCGTCTCCCTCCCCGCCCTCTCTTTCCTTCGTCGTAACGTCAAGTAGCATCCGGGCACCATGACCCGCCTCATCCCCTCACAATCCTGGCGTCCGCCCTCCCCAAGGCCCTCGCCTGGGGATCAATGGGCCACGCTACCATCGCCTACATCGCCACCAACTTTGTCGCCCCCGAGACGAAGACGTATATGCAGCAGCTGCTCGGCGACACCACGGACGACTACCTCGCCAACGTCGCCAGCTGGGCCGACTCGTACCGCTACACGACCGAGGGCGCCTTCACCTCGACTTTCCACTACATCGACGCCCTCGACGACCCGCCGCACTCCTGCGGCATCGACCTCGAGCGTGACTGCGGCCCCACGGGCTGCATTGTCTCGGCCCACGCGAACTATACTCAGCGCCTCCTCCAGCCGGAACTCAGCCTCGAGCAGCGCCAGATCGCCGCCAAGATGGTGATCCACTTCACGGGCGACATCGGCCAGCCGCTGCATTGCGAGAACCTCGAGGCCGGCGGCAACGGCATCGCCGTCCAGTTCAACGGCACCAACACGAACCTGCACGCGGCGTGGGACACCAGCATCCCGCAGTCCATCACGGGCACCGGCAGCAGCGTGCTGGCCGTGGCCAAGGAGTGGGCGTCGAAGCTCAGCACGGCAATCAACTCGGGCGACTTCCGCGCCGCCGCGAAGTGCTGGGTCCAGGGGCTCAGCCTGGAGGACCCCGAGGCCATGGCCCTTTCTTGGGCGACGGAGAGCAACAAGTTTGTGTGCACGGTCGTGCTCCCCGAGGGCCGCGAGGCCGTTGAGGGGTTCGATATCAGTGGCGCGTATACGACCAACGCGCAGCCGACTGTGAGCATGCAGGTTGCGAAGCAGGGTTACAGACTGGCGAAGTGGCTGGATGCCATCGTTGCCGAGGTGGCCTAAATAGCGACTCTTCACCAAAACGTTCTCGGCAGGAGAACCACGTTGACGCGACATGACGGAGGGCTTTAATTGAGGATAGAAACCTCACTAAGGAAAGAAATATGATCCAGTTTTGCCAGGTTACTTGCTATCAGCTGAAACGTGCTTCATGTTGTGTGAAATTCTTTGAAAGACGATGTAGGAAGGGCTTGTATGGAGTGACGGGCTTCAGCAGGTCTTCCCCTTGTTTCATCAGCCTCCTCGCTACAGTTAGATACGGAATGCCGGGCTTTGCCTAAGTGCAAATGCTATCCCAGAAGACAGGAGTTTACTACGCTTGGATATTTGCGTGTCTCCGGGCGCTTGCTCATTTGCCTTGTTGTCCCCAACCGTTATCCTATGAGAGTTATGTAGCACTGGACAGACAGCGGATAGGGTTCGCAGTTCACGTCAAGACCCAAGTTGGGGGAAAATGACGCGATGCCGCTCAATTACCTGTTATTCTCCTTCCGAGAGTTTCCTAGCTTACAGTGTATTCATTCTCTAGCGCGTACCCAATGGTAAGATGTCCCCTGACAAATAATAACTGAACAGGGATTCTGGAAAGAAGGTAGTGTGACTTCAAGCACTATGTATCAAGGAAAGCTACGGATTTCCGTTCTTGAACGCATCTGTAGTAATAAACCCACACAGCCTCACTTGTGGGCCTGAGAATATCTGCCCGCAGGCGTGGTTCAGGTCACGAAGCCTGGTTCCGCCTCCAACGCCCTCTGCCAAGTGTGATTCTCAATATTGGTATGTCTTCCATGGTGTTCAACAACTTCGTATCGAGTATTGATAGTTTCTGCCAAGACGCTTGTCGTGTGGAAGCAAAGCCACATGTGCCAAACTGTATTTTGAACAGCATTGATATTTTCTGGAATCCGGGTTACTTTATTCTGTTTCTGTTGCCCTGCCTCCTTTGGGAACAAAATGCATGTAGCATCAGACAGAAAGCCTCAAGTCCTAGGGGTCGAAAACAAACCGTACGATGCTCGCTACTAAAGTATTCAACATGATTTAGTTGCTGGTTGAGCACTGTCGCTTATATCCTCGTATCCAGTATTGGGACTGTAAAAACACCCCGCAACACACTGAGTGCCACGGCCTCGTTGGATCAACAAGCACAAGGTCGAATCTTCTCATTAGCTAGGTCGAATGTAAGTGACTGACTTCTTAAGAAGAAGAAGAAAAGGTTAGAGCTTCAAGTAGATTGACTGACCTCAACGAAAACTTTGTTCAACTCCATCTGAGCCACGTTCCGACCCAAACACTGCCATCGGCCATAACCAAACACCAGTTCCAATGTGCCTTCCATCAACCGTAATTTCTCTGTATTGGCTTCTAGCCACCGCTCCGGCCGGAAAAGATGAGAGTCTGGGCCCCAGACCTCCGGTCTACGGAAGATGCCCCACGCGCAATATCCTATTCTGGTGCCTTCCGGTAGGTGAACGCCTTTGAATGTATCGCCGGCTCCTTCGTTGGATACTTCCTTGGACATCTGGCCAACAACCGGCGGAAAAATACGCAGACCCTCTTTGACGACCGCCTGCAGATACGGCATCCCGCGTGCTTCCGCGTCGGAAACGACAGGCCACGAGAGCTTGGAAGAAGCAATCTCAGCTTGAAGAGCAGTGGTTACTCGAGGATTTGTGATAACGTGAAGGATTGTCGCCCGAATCGCCGTCGCTGTCGTGTCGGAGCCAGCCAAGCTTTGCATCATTAGAATGGGTTGCGACGTGCGACGAGAGATCCGTCTCAATGGGGCCGGTAGGGTCTTACAGCTGCATGAGAATTTCTGACTCGGCCTCAGCTTGGGTGAGCCCTCGTGCGACAAAGGATCCGAGCATGTCTTTCTGGACCTTCTTGTTGGGACCAAAACGCTCGGCTGCGACTTTCTTGGCAATGCTAACAGCGACGGAAATCCCCTTGTGAGCGACTACCCCGGCTCCAGGAGATGTATGCGCGCTCAGCACAACCGGCATAAGTGCATAAAAGGCTTACCTCATAGTCTTTCCGACACCAATGGCATCTTGCTCAGAGGGCATCATGCTCCTGAACAGGGGTGATGAGAGAAGTGCAAGCAGCCAAGGCAAGACACTGGTCACAATAATAGTCGGCATGTTCTGTTCCATCGTCTTGATATATTCGTGGACGTCTGAGTCTGTCGTCAAGTCTCCGAACGGCTCCCCAAACGCGAGATCGGAGATGACATCCAATGTGAAATATTGAGCTTTGGAACCAAAGTCGAAAGGTTCATCTTTTGAGACGTATTTGTCGAGCAAGTCGACAAGCCGCAGGACGTTTTGATCGATCTTGGCCTCGAGATCTTCGACTTCTTTTCCCGAATACTGCAGATAGCTTCAGCTCTGTGCTCTAATTTACGATGCTGACCTCGGCTTACACCCGCAGCCATCATCGACCGAAGTTTGTTATGCAACTCGTCATCTCTCGCGGACAGGACATTGTCCCTGCCGGGCTTGAGTCTCATCCCACCATACCAATTAGATCGCTTGTAAGTCGTCCGCACGTTGAGCATACGCTTCATGAGATCAGGGTCACTCGTGATGAGATCATTCGGCCCGACGCGAACGATTGACCCTACGCCGTAAAGGGCATAACCGGTTATTCAGGCACTTGCGCAGCTGAATTGAAGTATAAAACGAACCGTATTTTTCGCAGGCCTCGTAAAATTCAAGATGTGTCCTACCGCCGCCGACTGCCCGGACGAGCCACCACTTAGAGAAGCCAGCGCTCGGAGGCCCTCTGATATGCCGCAACCGCAAATACTGGTGGACGATGGATGCGACGTTGTAAGCAATGAACAGCGAGACAGCGATACTCGCATATGCGAGATAATCCCGACTCATAGTTACACTCGAGCAGGCGGAAGACTGATTCGTCTGAAAAAAAGAAGATTCATGGATGGGAGAGTATCAGTGTCTCAGGTTGTGGGAAAGAAGAAGAAAATCCTGAGACGGACTCGTTCGCCCGCCACGAGGTGAGGGGATTAGGGAGATAATTTGACCGAGATGGGTGAATCCTGCGCTGGCAGGTGAGGTAGCACAGTTACACGATACTACTACCCAAGTCTGTGACCTCGAGGCATAAACGTTTGTTGTCGGGCTCTTTGACCAATAGTGTCAATGTTTGCGGCAGTTCTGTATTCGAGGTGGCTTGGGCGATGACACAGTCGACGCAGGGATGTAACCTTCCCGCACGGAGCAGCGGCCGGCAAGGCGGAGTTGCGATCCAATGAGACCGCTGCCGTGTTGAGCCACCGTCCGGTGCCATGGCCCGCCCCATTTGTTCTCTCCTATCGCATCGGCCCTCTCATGGCCACGAAATGCGTCTACCGGGGTCATGATGCAACCTCCAACTGAAAGCCGCCCGGGACGAGAAGAGAGGGGGTAAGCAGCGAGCCAAATTCGGATCCCCTAATCTGCAGACTGCGATTGGGTCGCTAGGCGGTTCCAGGAAGCAATGCCAGGTGAAAGGGAGTCTCTGTTTTCGACCCGCCGGTTAAGAGCGTGGGGTTTCTTGGAATCCGGACTCTCAATTCTTTTACAAACTTGTTTCAACTTTTCTCAACCGTGTTTTGTTCGGTCATTTCCGCCGACTCGGACGTCCAGAAGCGAGCCATCGGGCATCTCCCGGCCTCTGTCCTGCCAGACGCGGTTCAGCATGGCGGACACAACGCCGGCAAACACCGCTCCGCTCGAAGCAGATGTGAGTTTGAGCAGAATTACGGAATGCGCCCGGTGCTGATTGCAATTGTAGAACGTGGAGGAAAATGACGTCAACGACGACGCGGATTCTGCCATGGGAGCCGTGAGAAGTGCCTTGGTCTGACGGTTGTCATCACGTGGTGCTGACCTGGCTTGAAGTCTGTGCTCGGATCATCTGCATCCATGTCAAGCAGCATCATGCGATACCGGGAGGAAAACGGGAGGACTTATCATGCGTATCGAGAAGGGAGTAAGTCATTATCTTGGGTTTTCTCGGTTGGACCTTGATTCTAATTGTGATTGGCAATCAGGATATGTTCTACCAAATGACGCGGTAACCCTCCCCCCTGAATTTCTCAACTTTGTTTTAACTTCTGATCACGTTCGCGAACTGACGTTGAAATGGCCAGGTTGAGAACGATAGACTGGGTGAGACATGTGAACTCATGGCGAGATAGTGATAGTGGCGGCAAAGACACTAACTCATAATCGTAGATCTCCAACACCATTTGTACACACTCACATTTGATGGGAAGTTATTCATATCGCCGGCTGGTCGCGACAAACCACTGCGCCGAGTTCTCGATGCTGGTACCGGAACGGGCATCTGGGCCATGGACTTTGGTATGATGAGTTTGATTCCACTCCTTATGGACAGTAGAAGAAACAGACAGACTGATTCTTTCGCTCATCGACAGCCGACGATCATCAAGATACACTAGTAAGTGGGTGTTAGAATCGCGGAAGGTCAATGACTAACAGATCTTGCACTCGAGGTTGTCGGCGTTGATCTGAGTCCAATCCAGCCACCATTGTAAGTTCGCGTGCAACAATGGTGTTCAGGATTGACGTTAGGACTATAGTGTTCCGCCGAATGTCACATTTTACATCGACGATGTGGAAGACGATTGGACATACTCGTACAAGTTCGACTTCGTTTATGGCCGAATGCTTACAGGCTCAATTGCCGACTGGCCGAGATTCATCCGGCAAAGCTACGAGTATGTTACAAAACGTCTTCTCAAGCGCGCGCCGATGTACTTCGAGAATACGACTTTAACCACTGTTCCAGATTCTTGGAGCCAGGGGGATGGATCGAGCTGTCCGACATCCTCCTCGACCTCCAGAGCGACGACGGAACCGTCGGCCCAGACTGCGCAGCCCAAAAGTGGGCGATGCATATGCTCGAAGCGGCAGCGATATGGAAAAGGCCGCTCGACAGCTGCAAATTCTATAAAGAGCAGCTGGCGGAGGCGGGGTTCACAAATATCACGGAGAAGATATACAAGTGGCCCTCGAATCCTTGGCCGAAAGATCCCAAATTCAAGGAACTCGGTAAAAGAATCCCGTCAGAACTACGGTTGCAATCTGCTAATATCCCATATAGGCATGTGGACATTCGAGAACCTAGGCATGGGGTTGTCGGGACTGAGCTTAGCCCTGTTCACGAGAGCGCTAGGCTGGTCAACGGAGCAGCTAGAAGTCTTCCTCGTAGACGCCAGGAAGGAGATGAAAGACAGGTCTATACATGGTTGGTGGCCAATGTGAGTTGCTATCTATCCCTCGATATTAGGTACCGTCTAAGTCTGCTCCTCTTAGCTACGTAGTCTACGCACAAAAGCCGGAATGACTGAGCGCGAGCCCAGTTTGGAAATAAGGGACAACGGCACATAACAAGGTCGAGCACATTTCACCTAACAAAGAAGCGCGCCACGTAGATACTATGCTATTGAAAAAGATCGCTTGCTTGGGAGCGCAATAGTGACAGATTCGTTGCATGTTGTTATCGAAAGCCGGGCTAGTTTGTGCCTCAAAAAACGGCTTGAACAAGAGCCCGGACCCGACATCATTAGTCTGAGCCGAAGATAAGCTGGAATGACTTGATAGCAATCTCTACGGAGCTTATGTCGATAGAGACAGAGCGGGGGCCTAGATGTGGTCCCTTATGGATGGAGTTAGTGTAGTCAGAAAGTAGAGGCAATGTTGGTTCTGTTTAAAGACACTGTGCTTCTGATGTGACTCTTTACCTATAGATAACAGTAAGAGCGCTGCCAATGCTGTCGATAAGACCTAGAAGCCCCCAAAAGAGCTTGAGCCCTAGGAAACACGCCAAATTATAAGGAACTAAGCGTGCTTTCCCTACGATTCGGAGCACATGTAGCCGAGGTAGCTCCAGACTATGCAATTGCAATCTGTTGCGCCGTATTAGAGCCAGGAATCAGCAGATTTTCTTGGCCAGTGGAGTTTCGTTGAGTCAGAAACTGGAGGGTCTCCTCTATGGAACAGGCAAATTGGTACCTTGAGACGAAAGGCTTCAGATCGCGGAAGACGGCGGTAGCTGAAAGCACATCACAATCAGAGATGGTCACAGAGTGGCTTCTTCAATCTAGCAATGAGTTTATGACTTGTTGATTGTCATGAACGTGAGTTTCTCTTCTCTTTCTATCTTTCTGAGAGAAAGCAGCTTCGACTTAAGCTAAATTTTGCATGACTCATATTCTTAAAGGGACTTGATGGAGTACTTCTTCTTAATGATGTCGGCAATCTGAGAACAAGGTCAGTGGTACTTCCTCAAGGCCAACAGCAACGAATAACTCACCTTCTCGCCTGAAGCATAGGTCGTCGCTGTGGGCGCAGCAGTCAGAACCATGGGCCAATAGCTCACATCAATGACCCTCAGGCCCTTGATCCCGTAGACCTGCATCTCTGTGTCCACAACTCCGCCCTTCTCCTTCGGCACCATTGCCGCAGTACAGCACGAATGCGCATTCGACGGCGTCATGTTCTCCGCCAGCAACCTCTTTATCTCCTCCTTCGTGGCATTACCGTACGGCGCGACATCTCCGGTTCAAGAACCTGCATCGCCGGCGCGACATGATCTCCTTGCCCTTTTCGAACAGCGCCACCGCGAGATCGAAATCGGTAGGGTCCGAGCCCGTGCGGAAGTCAATGACGGGCTGCTGCAGCGGTTCCGTCGAGCTGATCTTGACGGAACCGCGGCTCAACGCTCGGAGGAAGTAGAGCGTCACGCTGTTCCCCGTGCCCCAGTGCACCATGCCGAGCGGGACATGCTGACCGGCGAGCTGGTCGAGGACGATCTCGCGCTGCTTCTTGTAGCCTTCTTGGACGGAAGAAGGGGTTCCCGGTGCGAGGTACGCGGTTGGCTTGCTGCGCTTGGCGGCTGCAAGGATGTCTTTCCACGAAGAGGTCGTGTTGGCGAGGGGCGGGACGGCGAGGTTGGTGCTCAGTGTCCGGACAATGGTGTAAGCGCCTTCTTTCTTGGAGTCGTAGAGGGCCCGCTGTTCGGCGTCGTAGGTTTGGTTGGTGTCCAGAGCAGCTGAATTGGGGAAGATGTTGTTTTTAACTATCCTACGTCAGTTAAGCCGTCTCAATCCTGGGGAGAGCAATTCTCATAGGCTAAAGACTTACAGGTGTAGGGCACCTTCAGCTCACCCTGATCCATAAAGTTCTCACCGACGCCGGGCAAGTCGACAACGACATCGATCCCAAAGCTCTGCAAGAACTTCTTTGATCCAATACCAGAAAGCTGGAGCAGCTGGGGCGTATGAAGTGCCCCCGCGGCAAGAAGGACCTCCTTCTTTGCGAAAACCTCGACCCTGTCACCACCAGCCATGGGCAGATACTCGAGACCGACTGCCTGCTTACCCTTCAAGAGCACCTTGGAGACTGTGTGCTCGGCGAGGATGTGGTAGTTGGGCCGCGAGCCCTCGACGCGCTGGTAGTGGTTGATTCGGGCGTGGCTCCTGGTCCGCGTCGTGGCGTCGGCGAGAGTAGGGAAGTTGAACAGACCCACCGCCCGGTCGCCGCCGTTCGGGTCGGGAGACGGGGTAAGGCCGCTCTCGAGTGCGGCTTGCCAAAAGTTCTCTGCTCAAGATTAGGAAAGATCTAGGACCGTGTGTGGATGTCTTGCTTGGGATGGCTTACCGGCACCGGGGAAGAAGTAGTTCGGATACGACGCGTGAACAGGGCCGTCGCGACCGTGAGCCGACTCAACCCAAGAGATGTTGGCGGCGTCCGCAAAGTCCTCCGGTGGGGTGGTGAAGTTTTCGCTCTTTTAAGACTCTGAGCATCATCCGAGACGAAGGCGAATGGAATCGTAACTGACCTTCTTGAAGTAGGGCAACAGATCATCCCATCCCCAGCCCTTGGCACCAAGCTTTTCCCAGGCAGCGTACTCTGACTTGCCGCCTCGGACAAACACCATGCCATTGACGACCGAGCCACCGCCAACGACTCGTCCAGCAGGGACCGCGAACTCGCGGTTGTTCAGCGCGGGCTGCGGCGCGCTCGTCAGCCCGAGCCATAGGTAGGGTACGGGGAAGAACGCTCCGGGTACGAGAACGCTGTCCTCGTTCTTGTCGAAGGGTCCGGTTTCAATGACAAGAACATGGACTGTTTAAGACGTTAAAATGGTTATCACCTGTTGTTATCCGAGGTCTCGACGCACCGCTTGGGTCCTCGGTGAGCCGATCAGCCACGGTCAGGCCAGAGACACCACCACCGGCGATGACGAAGTCATATTTGGTCTCAGCAACTACTTCTCGGGAAGCGACTGTTGCATGACGAGGGACTCGAAGAGAGGCGACAGATGAAATGAATGCCAGAAGCACCGAGACGACCTTGGCCGTTGTGGGAAGCGTGCCAGCCATTGTGCCGAATACGCCTGGCAACGAACAGTAAGGCTACTGTGGAACAGCTGGAGCGACAAGCTTGTCGAAAACGAAGAACGACTTGGGAGCCAACATCATCGTTTTAATAGCCTCCCACCACGATGTGGCGACGCTCTCTCCATTATCGCCATGCGCGAGCCCTGTACGTGCATATGCCAGTAAGCAGCTCAGCCTAGCCGACGTTGCAACAACGCAACTCAAGCCGGGCATCTTTGCAGGCACGCCAATCGGAAACTGACGATCTGACGATATTCAAGCGGAAGTGGAGGAGCCCAATTTCAAGAATCGGATGTTTGGCTCGTTGCCACTGCAGGAAAGGTAAGTCGTAAATAGTTGTCTCCACGCGAGCCGCAGGACGACTAGGGGGTTTTGGCGAGGGGAGGGCTGGGATTGCCATCCGTTTGAGCTGGGGTTCAGTGCATGTTAGCAAGAAGCCCATCCTCAATCCGTTCTAGTCTTCCGGGGGGTTATTGTACTGGCGGTGCAGAAGCGATGAGTTGAGCCAAGAGGTTGTTTGAATTGACATTAAATTAAATTACTATTTGGATCCCCCTAATATTATATGAGCGCGGATACAGCCTCTGCAGCTGAGACACTATGCCCATCGCATCTTGCCATGGTATCGTAGACCAACACATCAAGTACAATAAATCATCAGGTCGCAGATTCATGGTCTTTCCGTTGACCTCTTAAATCTTGCTGGCCACATCGTTGTTGTTCTCCGCACTGCGGACGTGATTGCCATCCTCGGCGGCCAGGGTCTGCTCGTCGTTCAACTTGGGGTTCCTCAGAAGGAAAGCAAACGCGATCAGAGGCACCGTCAGGCAGATACCAGTGATGGTGAGCAGTCTCTGCACGTGCCTGTAGGAGTCGATGATGGCCGCGCGCTCTGGAGTTCCTATGGGGTAGTCGATGATGGCAAACAGAGGCTGGCCGTAAGTGTAGGTAACCAGGGTTTCGTTGTTGAACTGTGCCAGGTTGTCCTGGAGAACTGAAGGCAGGACCTGGGTCCAGATGGCGCCGGAAACCGTGTTACCGAAAGCCGAGCCGATGTTGTAGGTGGCAAGGTACAGGCCGGTCATGATGGCGAGGTGCTCGTGCTTGAGACTGGTTTGGAGCGAGGCCTGGGCAGGGTAAGGGAACATTCCGCCCGCAATTCCGAGAAGAACCTGGGCACCGATAACTCCGCTTTGGCCGGAGGGAGAGCCACGGTAGTGGATCAAAAGTCCGAAGGCGACCATGAAGAGCATGGTGCCGGCGACGATGAAGTACTTGAGGCGGCGGACCTTGAATACGATGAAGCCGAGGATGAAACCGGCGATGACACTGCAGAAAGAGTACAGTGACGTGATGCGAGTCGCTTCGGTGACGCTGAAGTCAAACGCGACGAGACAGACGGTGTACAAGTAGTCTCCCTGCATGTACCAAGCCCAGTTCAAGCCCAGAGCGATACCCAGGGCAGCGACGATGCCGCGATCCTTCATCAGGTAGAAGGGGACAAGGGGGTGCTTGGCCTTGCGCTCCCAGAAAACGAGGCCGGGATGCACAAGATACCAATGACGAGGGGCGCAATGATGTGTGCCTCGTGCCAGGTCGACGTGAAGCCGCCGGCAATGGTCAGGGGCACCAGGATGAGGGCAAAGATGGCGATGACCAGGATGATGCCGATGACATCAAGCTGCCAGAACAGCTCGATGAGGAAGTTCTTGGGGCCCAGCAACCGGAAAGGGGAGGAATAAGACTCGAGCAGGCCCTGCTTCCTGGCGCGGCGGCCGACAATCGACAGGCTGATGATCAGGGGAAGAGCGCAGACGGGGTAGATTATGCACCACATGCCAATGCCCCATTGCCAGGTGCTGTTGGTCAAGACCAACGACGAGATGTTGCCGCTGACCCAGGTGTTGATGATAAAAGGCAGCGCAGGGATGTAGCTGAACAACAGACGGGCACGGGTCGAGGTGATGTCGGCGATGACGACCTCGACGAGGAGCATGATCATGGTGTAGCCGATCTGGTAGATGACGGCGCCGGCAGCAAAAGCCTTGACCTCGGTGGCGCAGGCTTCGACGATGGTGCCGACGACGTAGAAAACAACCGAGACGCAGATGAGCTCGACGCGGCCAAAGACATCGGCAATCTTGGCAGACGTCGGCTGGGCGGCGGCAGCGATGACGGAACGGAGGACATTGACGGTGGCGAGGAGGGAGTGCGTGGCATAGCTGTTCGTCGCCGTGGGCTGGTAGGCGTAGCGGAGGGTACCGTCGAGACCGTAGGCGTAGGCGACCAGGAAGACGCCGAAGAAGATGAAGATGCGATCAGTGCGGGTGATGGCGGCGGTGAGGGCCTCGATCCTCACGACACCGGGAGACTTCTCGCCGATGATGTCGTTGGAGTGCTCGTAGGCCGGCAGGCCGTTGTTGGTGACGGCGGCATTCTTCTCCGGCGAAGCATCAGCACCTGGCGAGACGGCCACTGCGGGAGACTCGGCCTCCTTCTTGCGACCAAAGAATCCCATGTTGGGTGATTGCGTGTATGGGTTGCGGTCTGAGAGAAGTGGTCAGCCACAGGGCATGGAGAGTCGAGCGTGGGAATGAATGACTCAAAGGAAAACAGGGTAAAACGCAGGGTCCACGGGGACGAAGCCGGTAGAACTCCACCTCCGTACCTTCGGCACCTTGAGGGGCGGCAGCTGTCACTTACCCGGGGGGATGAGATCGGGAGATCCGAGCGACGGAGGCTGCAACACACCGAAGGTCAATGCGCCAAGGTGAAGCCGCTCGGTGAGGGTTGACCGAGGAGGTTGATCACGGGTGGACACGGGCGAATCGGGTTGCAGGTGTGACAGTCCCTCGTCTACACGGATAATATGTGTAAGAGCAACACTGACAACAGACACAAGAGATGGATGATCTGGGGACGAGACGAAGATAAAGAAGGGAGGAGTTCAAGGGACGGATCCGCCTGCAGGAGAGACAGGGAGAGAGAGAAGCAAGGTGAGGTTACATTCGCCGCCTTTTAACTTTTTGCATGGCAAATATCAGCTTCATCGAGTCCCAGACTTGCAGGCCATCCAATCAAGGTCCGCACCACCATTTCCTTTCTCTCTTGCACATCGGAGCCATTTCGGGGGACTCTGCAACCTACGCCCAGCCTATGGGAGGGGGGCGATCTAGTCAACTCACATACGCTAGCTAAGAGCGAAGGGAAAAAATCATCACGGGCTAGCGGCACTCGGGGTCTTGAGTCCCTTGGATCGTGGTGTCACTCGTCGGTCACTGGTGTGTGTGCGTGTGGTGGTCGGGATCAGGCCTGCGCAAGTGAGTGGTGAAAAATTCTGAGCCGTCAGAATTTTTTATCAGATCCATCTTATCTGATTTTAGCGTTGCGCCTTAGATCCTGAACCGTTGCCCGACCGATACCGCAAACGGTTACGTTACTCGTGGCGGATTACGGCATCCCCAAGTTCCCCAGCCACCATCAAACTCCCTCGGCACAACGGCCATGTCCGTCAAAGACGACGAGCGTCAGCGCTTACTCTCTCCCTCTTCACTTGTGAAAATGCACAATCAAAGAGACGTGGCCGTCAGCGGCACCGCTGCTTGCCTTGATCAGGCTGTCGGCAGCCACCGAATACCACTGGACAGACCAACACTCATCCGACGGCTACGGAGGTGTTGAATCACCATCCGCCAAGCAATGCCATGCCATGCCGTGTCCATCTACAGCTTTTCCGCAGAGAGCTCGTAACGGACCACAAATCTAACCCTGTTTCCCCCAAAGCTACCCATCCGCACGTACGTACCCACGTCCTGATGTTTCTCTCACCCCCACTTGACGACCCATCCGTGACACTCCGCATGCTCCCGACTGGCTCAGGAACGGGGTGGCCAAATGACCACAACACCGGTCGACCCGGTTGGTATTGACGAATGGCTGCCGTCCAACTGCACTGGTACCACCGGTAAAGGGCCAGAGCGGACTCAGTAACCGAACAAAGTCGATCCTCCGCTTAAAAATGGGCTCATGTCGGTGTCTGGATTCCCTCGCCTCCATCCAGTTCTGTCTGCTTTTTCCTGACGGGCAGCCATCGGTCCTTTCTGTCTTTGTGAGCCGTCCGCCGTATGATCCTTTGTCATCGCTGTCCTCGTTTACCCACTCGAAGAAATCCCCCCAAACTTTGCAGTCATCCACGTTGTCCGGACCCTCCCTGCATCCATGCCAACTTGCCAGGTCTACTTGCTGTCCCCACGGGACGCACGCGAGCCATCTGCGTCGTCTACGGCGTCGGTCGGCGGGCGGAGCTGAGGACTGCTTCGGCCATGCAAACGACACCAACAACGCCACAGATCCTGCCCTTTTCCCAGCTAAATGCCCGCCTGATTGCCGTCCTGCGCTAGTCCACCAGCTACTAGCCTGCCACCATCGACACAAGTGCCGCCTGCGACGAAGTCCGACGAGCAAGGGTCCAATTTCAGCGACACATGAAAAAAAGAGGGTCGTCGTCGTGGGAAAGTCTAGTCCCCAAAGTCGGACCCCACGCGCGGCGGCCGAGCTTCCCAGCGACCGATCTGTGGATATCAACCAGAGCGTCGGGAGCACCAAGAAGCCGGCTTCCGCTCCAGACTCTGCTTGTGAAGAACTAGATACTCACCGCCGGGTCATGGGAGACTCCTCTGACATGGACTTCTTAGCCATTGGACCCATAAAGGATTTCTATGAGATGGGCGTCCGTACGTTGTGAAGTCCCAAGTCTAGACTGACCTCTCTCCATCCGACGCAGCCAGCTTTCACGGTGGTCAGCCGCAGCGCATAGTTAGTCCACAACGAGGGGCGGTGATCAAATGACTCAGGTTTTACTACTGGCATCTATCGATGCACACAACCAACCCCTTGACGCCACGATGTCTGCCGCCTCATGCAATCCAGAACCAAATCCGCTCTAGCCAGTTCCGCGGCTGAACGACCGGCCACGTCGGCTCTAGCCGGTCAATCTCCGCCTTGCCCGACCAGATGTCCATCTCGGCAAGCGTCACAAACTTGGTCTTTTTGACGAGCTTGTACCCGAAAAACAGGGACAAGAAGATGGGAATGTCAATGTACGGCGGCAGGAACGTCTTTGCGCTGAACCGGCCCGGGAAGAAGGCGTCGAACCCGTTGAAGAAGGCCACGACCAGACAAAAGGTGATGGCAAAGTACGCGAGGAACGGCTGCATCGGCGCCTTGTACGGCAGCGTGTCGCGGTCGATACCGTTGTACTCGAGACACTGATAGAAGCGCAGGTAGGTGTAGCACACGCTGGCCCAGACGATCAGCGTGCTCACGGCGCTGAGGTTGCTGATCCAGAAGAACACCTCGGCGGCGCGGTTGTTGACGTTGAGGTACACCAGGCAGCCCAGTGCGGCGGTGGCGGCCACGCAGGCGTACGGCACGCCGAAGCGCTCAAACCTTAGAATCGAAGGCGCTTTCCCGTCGAGCGCGGCGGAGTAGAGCACCCGCGTCGAGGCGTAGAAGAAGGAGTTTCCGGCGGACCAGGCCGAGCTGAGGATCACGCCGTTAATGATGGACGGCAGCGTCCTGATGCCGGCGTTGTGGATGGCAATCACGAAGGGGCTCTGGGCCGCGCCGGGAGCGCTGCTGCCGATGGCGTCGAGGAGGTTGGGGTCTTCCGACGAGACGCAGAGGCCGACGAGGAAGATGGCGAGGACGTAGAAGATGGCGATGCGCCAAAAGACGCGGCGGATCGCCTTGGGGATGTTGCGCCGCGGGTTCTCCGTCTCGCCGGACGCGACGACCACCATCTCGCTGCCGCCGTACGAGAACGTAGCCTGGATGAAGACCTTCCAGAACGCGAGGAACCGGCCGAGGGCCCCCGGTCGGAGGTACTCGTTCATCGGGCCGGGGTCATTCCAGTACCGGAAGCCGATGGCCTCGCCGCTCGGTCCGCCGCCGACGGTGATGATGAACATGAGCAGGATGAGGCCGACGATCGTGGTGAGCTTGATGGCGCCGAAGAAGAACTCGGCTTCTCCGTAGATGCGGACGGGTAGGCAGTTGATGACGACCATGGCCAGGAAGAAGATCGTGATCAGGACCGCCTGGGGGACGGCGTGGTCCCAGTAGTCTAGGATGACCACCGAGACTGTGACTTCTATCGGGACGCCGATTGCGAACTGATACCTGTCTCTCTTTAGCACCTGGATGTTCTTTGACTTCATTCTTAGGCCCGGCACGGAGTGAAGTTCCTGGCCCTGAGGTGTACTGATAGCTCGCAACCCCCGCACGAACCCACGGGAACGAGAACTGTCTTACCAGTAATTCCATCCCAACGTAAAACCCAGTGCGGGATCGACAAACCGCGTGGCAAATATCGGGACGGCTCCGGGTATCGGAAGCCACGCCGCCATCTCGCCGAGGCTGTTGATCACGCAGTAGAGATTGAAACCGGTGACGGCATAGGAGATGAAGGCCGACAAGGGGCCGGCTAGGGATAGGACCTGACCACTCCCGACGAACAGGCCCGTGCCGATGGCACCGGAGAGAGCAAGAAATTGGACGTGCCGAGACTTGAGCCTCCGCTCGAGGGTCCCGATGTGTTGCAATTCTTGCCGCTGTTTGAGGTCCGCCGCCTCTCCCGCTGTGGTCGCCCCTGGCTCAATATCGGTGGCGTGGGGATCCTTTGCGCCACCTCGCTCTCCTCTCAGCATCTCTTTGTTCTCCATTTGTTTTTAGATTCTTCTAAACCTTCTGTCAATTATATTAAAGTATTTGACGGTCCATATAAGGATTTGACGGAGTCGAACAATGAAAGTTCGTCCGGTCTTTAGGAATCATCCAAAAACAACGACACAGTCAAAGAAGTCAGCGGACTGGCCTGTTCTTAAGTCACACGACGTCAGATCTGTCCCGCGACTTCTCCAAAACGCTACGGTACTCTCCCAATATCTTTTGTTCTTCCTTCCGAATCAGGACCGCAGCTCGCCGATCGCTGCATTGTGATCCTGCACAACTGGCGCATGGGCAGTCAAAGTGCGGGGTTAATAAGAGATGCCGTCCAACGGAGGGCTCGAGGCACAAGGTCGCGCGCATTATTGTGTCACTCAGGATATGTTTGCTACGAAAGTATTTCTTCCACACTCTTGAAAGCAGAGACGGCAGGCCCCCCCTTCTCCAAAAGCAACAGTCGGGGTTGCATGTACACAGACGTCACTGACACAACCCTTCCATATGCTTTTCCTCGACCATGGGAATACATCGCTCGAGTATTTTCTTCCTCTCATGATCCTATTTCTCCTGAGGAGGTGTCCGACTACAACTTTCCGACTCAACCCTGCACCGTATCAACCTAGCTCCTATCTAGGACGTCTTTGCCAGAACGTGATAGGGTATTTCTAGAACCCAATCGTAATTATCCAAGTAGTTTTGAAATCTCCCTAGCACCAAGTTCTGATTTTCATCTCACCATGTCTACTGGAGCAGAAAAATTCCTCAGAGAAACGTTGCCCTTTTCGTACGGAGTCCCCTACCCCTGGCGCTTCATGCCGGTGACGAAAGGCTGCGGATGGTCCTAGAGATGACAATTGTTACCTTTTGAAACTTCCTTCTTGCCCTTCGCAAATCCCGAGACCGCACTACGGATGATCGTCCTCGCGATCGATTACCTCTACTCACCGCGACTGACCTCGCGCTCTCGAACTTATACGAGTTAGCCCCTGTGCTCTCGGTGCGCTGCTCCTAACGACACAGTTGCGTATGCCATAGCTACCAAGTTCAACGCCCGCTTCTAATCCCCCAAACTAAAGGACATACCACAAGGGCTCCATGTCTCCACCAAATACACCAAGATTCATCCACCTGAACCGTCGGAACGCTGAGACTGGAAGAGATGCCTGTCTGATTACGGATGGAATCGCTGGTCTTCTGGCAGGAACTCTCAACCTCAGAGGTCGCATGCAACGCACACCGAAGATGCCAATGATGGTCCAAATGGTTATCAGCATGCAATGAATGAGGTCGCAGCCACCCGTATCCTTGCGCACGAATACCACTGCGAAAACATCTCCTTCCCTATATCTAGGCTCTGGCAAAGATATTATATGGTCAACTGCACGGCCCGACACCTCACAAGCAGTGACGGGTCGATATACAAGACGATCCTACGAGTTTTCAGGGTACGTCGTGTGTGTATCGCCACGTACAGCAGTTCAAATCCCAAGAAATGTTTTCAAACCCTACCTTGTCTGTTTGCATGATTCAGAAGAGTTGGCTTAGCCTTGCTTTCCAGGGGAGGACTGGTGTTTTGAGTACTTTGGTTTTGATAGTAGGATAAGGAGCAGGAAGCATTAGGATTGTAGCTCGGTAGAACCGCCAATACAAGGAGTGATTGGAGACTCTGACGCCGGCAATTTGGGCTACTATAAGCTCATCTCTGGGGGTGCCAATCTGACACTGAATCCCGAGACATGTCTGGCTACCTTCATTCCAATGCCACCGTCCGAACTGTCTGACCCCTCAAACTCCACCGAATGAGATCTAAACGCCTCAAATACTCCAATCCGGTCTCCCCAAACCTCCGTCCAGTATTGATTCCAATGCCCGAAAGCTCATATCCCACAACCTGACTACCACTCCATTGCCACAACTTGGGCTTCTCCGTAGTCTCCGGATTGCTCCTTATTCTCAGCTGGCGAGTGTATCGATCCACGAGAAGCCAGTGCAAGATGTGGGGGAACATCTTTGCATATTCGAGGGCATTTCTGAAAACAGGCACACCGTCGACAGTGGTGTGGTAAGAGATGCTGGCACCGTGACGCACGAGAATGATCACGGCTGCCAATCTCCGCTTGACGCAAGCCACCATAAGTGCCGAGCCCTCTGCAGATCCCTCGGCATCAACATCCGCGCCGTATCGGAGCAGAGTGGGAATACAATCCAGCTCGTTCCTGACCACGGCGTTGCAGAGCGGGCTGACAAACGCCTCGGGGTTCGAGTTGGCGAGGTCCCGCGCGTTCTGGGACGGAAGGCGCTTGAACAACCTGATCAGGATATCGTTGGCTTTTCTGCGATTGAACTCGATAACAAGCGACAGGAATCCTTTGCAGATCTCCTTGATAGTGGAAAAGTCAAACCCGTAATTGAAAACCACGTTGGGAAATGCGTTACGGAGAATGACGTCGTGTATCGGCGTATATCCTGCCTTATCAAGCCTGTACGGATCCAGGCCGATACTCATGAGCCAGATGAACATTGTGGGGTGCTTGGACACCTCGCCGCAGGTATGAAGTAGGCTCATGCCATCGGTATCGTATACATGGATGTTGGCCCCGTGCTCCACTAGAAGTTTTGCCGTCTCTAGGTGGCCCTGCTCGACGGCCAAGGTTAAAGGCGTATAGAATCTCAAGTTGCGAAGGTTGTGGTTCGCGCCGTGATTCAGGAGAAGGCTGACACCGTCGACAAAGTTAGCTCTCGCGGCCGCGTGGAGCGGAGTACCGTAGTCCTCCCGGTCGGGCATGTCAACGTCCGCGCCGTACTCCAGGAGGACCTCCATCACCTTGGTATTGGTCTCATCTACCGCGATCAGCAGCGGAGTTTTGCCGAAAGGGAACATGGGCTGCAGATCGGGTGAGGTAATGTATTCATTGAGATAACGCCTGAATAATGCGTCAACCGTGGATTTTCGCACAGCAGATACACCATTTGCGGATCGCTCGAATGAAGAACCGTATGCTTCTAGGTTCTTGTTTGAAGTTACCGATGGCCAGACTGGAATGTGCTCGAAAAGTTTCATGTGATGTTCAGGAGACTCTCTGATCCAATCGACAACCATACGGACCCTCTCTGGAACGCCGCTCGCAACGGCGCAATGCAAAGGACTCAGTTCGTGGCGGGTCCAGTCTATCATACTCAACAGTGAGGTGACGAACCTTTTCATGTCTGGGCTCGGAAAATGGCCTGGTCCCATCAATGCAATATGGAGAGCGGTGCAAGGATAGTGCAAGTCTGGAGATACGATGAAGTGATGTGAACAACGGTCGACGAGGTTCCAGGTGGTCATGCCGTAGTCGATAAAGAATTCACCCATGGCAAACCGACTCCGGGCTGCAGCAAAGACTATGGGGGAGCACTTGCCGCAACCCATACGGATCGAATTTATGGCCTTGGGCTCGACCAACTTTAGAGCCTCTTCGGCCAGTCTCTCATCCCCCTCTTCGATCAAGAGTTCCAGCACCGCGCCGATTACACTGGCCCGGCCCCTGCCCCCATGTGGCCGTATCACCATGTCTTTGACGAAAGGCCGGAACAGCTCCAGCATTTCCTTGTTACCGCTTTCGAGGATTGTCGCCAAGGCGGTTGGCATACTCATGAGACTGATTACTTCCGGCTCAAGCTCGAGGAGCGGCCGCACAGCTTCGCAGCCAGAAAGCACTGCTAGCGTCAAGGAGTTCAAGTGCTTCCATTTTGGCAGTCTTGTTGTAGGGTCTGCTCCGTGCTCCAGCAGAACCCGGATACAAGATCCGTCGCCAGAGCGATGGGCGGCAGCAAAATGAATGGGCCGCCAGCCATCAGCTGTAGGAGCTTCAATATCGATGTCGGCAGATTCAAGATAGAATTGAAGAACATCGGCATGCCCGTTTGAAGCTGCCAGGTGAAGCGCATTACAGTCCTGCTTAGTTGTGTCGTCTGTGTTGCCAGCCAAGTCCATTTGAGGGAAGTCATGAGTGCAACGCTTGCCCCAGTCAAAGTTGCTCCTGATTGACTTGATCTTGTTCAAAACGCGCAGGTCGGCTCGCAAGGCTGCAGCAAGTGCTGCATCCAGCCCGTTACTCGAGGACGCAGCTGGATCCGCACCCGCTTCGAGTAATACTAGAGCAGCCTCTCTCTGCCGCTCTTCGATGTAAGCCACGACCATGGGCACTCCGCCAGGAGTCACTAGGTTGGGATCACACCCTTTGCGTACAATAGCAGTCAGTTTGTGCCCATGGTGAGAGACTCTATGGTCAAGAAGTCTGAAGAGCAACCCTATCCCAAAACTATTCAAATCGTTCAACTTGCTTGGATTTGCGTAATTGAGAAGGTTGTCAAACATATCCGGCTGGCAGGTCGAGTGTGGCATACACGCAGACTCGAGAGCGGAGACGTTCTCGCATCGCGCATGGACTGAAACGCCCAAGTCGAGCAGCTTCTCGACGAGGTCTGTATGCCCCTGTTGAACGGCCAGCTTGAGACACTGTACTGCAGCCGGCGACTCTTTAAAACTCTCCGACTTAGTCGATGCTTGCAGGATTGTGGACAGAATCTCCTCCAGCCACCTGGAGTACCTCTCCTGGTTTGGGATATTTTTCGTCCAGCCCGTGAGGACTGGTATAAGGCCGCATTCATCTTTCTCCTCTTCATACTGGGCTAAAGCTTTCCTCTTGATTAAGCACTCCACAGCCGTGTGCAGAGATGGGTGCGCGTTCGATCCTGGAGGCCAGTGCGGGGCCCATAGAGCCAAGACAGAAGTAGCAAAACGCTCCCAAAGTCCAGCTCGTTGGGCATCGCGAGAGTTGAGTACTCCATCAGTGAGAAGACGGTTGTAGACAGCAGCGTCGAGCGGTCGGGAGTTGGCGGAGTGGTTGAAGGGTTGATCCGGGGTACGGCTGCACGTCTCTAAGCCATTGAATGCTGAAAAGATCGTTTCTACGGGCGATAGCCCATCTTTAGTCAGAACCGGCTCGACATGCAGGTCCAGAAGCATCGTGACCAATGGTTCTTTGGCGTCCACGTTGAGATAATGCAGGACGTTTCGGCCGTTGCCGTCAACCTCGAATGGGTCGGCACCAAAGTCGATCAACTTGCGAACCAACTCATCAGACCCCCATTCCACTGCGAGAAAAACAAGAGGGGTTGGGCTTTGCAGATATGAGACGTCTCGTTTGCAAATCTCGAGCAGGTGAAGAGCTCCCACAGGGTCTTTCATGCTGGAGTTACGCTGCCTCTTCATCTGCCCCAACGGATAGATGATGGACTGAGCAATGGGGGTTTGGCCATTTTTCATCCGTCCTTTTAGATTCAGATCTTTTTGCTCGTCACATATATGGAGAAGATCAATCAGAGCAATGTCGGAGTTGGCGGCTGCGAAGTGCCAAACGTTGCGGCCGTCCTCGTCGATATCTGTGGTTCTTGCACCGTAATCGAGGAGAAGTTTGAGAACTTCAGGGGATTCAGACAGCATTAGGGGTGTTTGTCCGTGCTGATTGAGCACGTGAACATTGACATCTTCCCCTGAGTCCAAGATGGCAGCTACCAGATCTACTTCGTCAGCCTCAACCGCGTAGTGAAGGATGGTAGAGGCTTTGCGGGGCTCCGGTGCTGCGGCATTTATATCGGATGATGCGGTCGACCGTGTTCTGTCGGGTCGGTCCATTGGTGCGTTGGGGTCCCACCGAGGATCAAGAATAAGTCTTCTGACAACTGCAGTCTCACAGTCCTGGATTGCCTCTCGGACTAGGTCTGCATATAGCATGTCCGATATGTCAAGAGGCCGCGATCCTCGACCAGAATACGAACCGGCGAGATCAAATCGGTCTAGGACGTCATAAATGCCAGTAGCCAACAACGATGTGTCGTTGTAGCTGTCGTACTGAGGAACGATACGGTCGAGAATCATAGGTAGGACAGAGTCCAGGAACAAGCGCGTTGGCGGAGGTAACTGTGACGGCCAGTACTGCAGAATCGAGTCCTTTCCGTGGAAAAGCTTCAGAAACCGGCCATCGAGTCTAACCCCTGATCGGAGGATGCGCAACATAATATTGGGAGCATGTATCGACTGACATGTCAAAAATGACAAAGTTGCCAGCGAAAATTCTTCGTCTTGCTGGGGCCCAGCTGATGCCACCGCACACGAAGCACCTGCATCTAATAGAACATTAAGGGTAGGTTCTTGGCAGCCGCTCGGGTGACGGTCAGCTACCAGCTGAGCCGGATCATCGGCACAGCCGAAAAGTGCAGTAGGGCCTAGTAGAGCGCAGTACAGAGGCGTCCCCAGAGAACTTGGCTTGTTCACATCTTGATTATCCGACAGTATCAAATCCTCGCATACATCGGGCAGACATAGAGCAGCAGCGATATGAAGAGTGCTAACTGAGGCATCCGACACTGTCGACATCAACCGAAGAAGTGGTGACATGGAAAGAGCGCCTAATTGAGGGTCAAAACGTTCCGGCCACTCTTGTCGAGAATACTCTAGGAGCCATTGCAAAAAGTTTGCGGACTTTCTAGGTTGAAAGAGCAGTCTGAGATCTTTTTGACGACGTCGTGGTGCGACCGGGCTATGGCGGGCAGGAGCTTCGCACAAGTAGCGTACTCGGGATGCGTGGCGTCTCTTTCGGCGACATAGATTCGGTGAGAGTAGCAGTCGTCCAACTTGTGGTCGAATTCAGTGCTTAATAAGAGAGTCAGACACTCATCAGGAGCGATTTGAGTAGCTCCAGGTGTAGAGCCGGTCTGCGCGTTGCTGTTTCGGGTCCGCAAGGAGCTCCGGGGTCCAGTCGTAGACAAACAAACGAGCACGGCGGCCCAAGAATTGGCGTAGACTGCGGGACTTAACTTTGTTTGAATCTGACGAATTTCTGACGTGATTGTAAACAGAAAAGACGTCTTGGAATCCGCGCCCGCTGCAGTAGAGTCACTCAGCCTGAAGTTACTCGAACTGGAGTAAGCTCGGTCGAGATCATCGAGAGTGATGGCCACAGCGTCGAAGAGAGTGTAGTCGGGGCATGCCAACGCTGCGCTCTTGTCGGCATCTGCAAAGTCTTCCAAAAGGAGAGAAAGGCTATGTAGCGTGCCGCTGAGAAGTCTGAGTGCCGGCTTGATCTCGTCATGGTCACCAGACTGACGAATGGAGCGGTATATCGACTGCGTTTTACCTGCACACCAGCAAGAGTGTGGCTCAATTGCTGGCCAGGTGTCATGGCGAAGGCGTTATCGAATGTTTCTCACATGTAAGATGTGGGGCGTTAGGGAGGTAAAAAAAAATAGTTTCTAATGAGGAAACGATATCTAGCGCTCGATGTCGGTGGTACACAGAAATGATGTTTGGAATCGGAGCAGAATGGTGTCACGGCCCGTTGTAACCAATGCTAGAGGGATCCCTATTACAACCAAGGCGGCAAGACGAGCAAGCAAGCAGGGACAAGAAACGGCACGGAAGAACCAATAGTAGGTCACGTGCTCTTGGGCCAATAGGATAGATGATCGCCTGCAAGTGGGTGATGTCCGGGAGTGATGACTAAGTCGATAGAAGATGCTTGGAGCTCCGAGGGAGCTGCCTTGAATAGATGACTATTCATTGCGAGGAAGCGACGGTAGTTGAGTAGAAAACTAGTGAGGTCTAATCCGTTGAATACTCCTCTTGAAATGAGATTTTATTATAATGATGTTTGTTTTTAATGTTGATTTATATATTGGAGGGCATTGTAACATACTTGGGAAATGTAGACGATTTGCTGTGTTTTTGTGTAAGTCCGTACATGGTGTGAGATTCTACACAGCGGTCGCGTCCAGGTATTTATGTATTAAGTTTCCTGATAAGGCATCACAAAACTCATGTATCTTTAACAAGTCACTTGTTTAAGTATCATCAGCAGCCGCTTCAACTCTTTCCTATATTCTCAGTTTCAAACGTATGATGCAATGTTGGGGAGTTAGTGACAGAGGGGGGAGATCTACCGGAGAGCTCGTTGTGAAGCCGTCAAGCTTGCCTCAATGCTGTGGTCAACTTGTCACGTCTGAGGCACCGCCCTGTTTCCAAGTTTTTATTTATATTAAATGACTCCTACACATCCTCGATAACCAGGGTATTTCCATCTTCTCGCGTTTTAGCATGGGATCCTGTTTCAAGTCCTCTGCTGCCCTCTTCATCCTATTGACGGGCTCCTTACAGCGGTGGCCTCCAGCGGGTCGCAATAACGTGTCCGCGGTGGACTAGAGGGAAACTTCTCGGACATGAGTACCCTTTTTCGGCGATTCAAGTATTTTCACTGCGGAAGTCGACTCGGTGCCGGATCCCGATCCCAAAAGACGAGTTTTTGTTGTGGCGATTGTTCTTCTCCAAAGCTGGCCAGCGTGGGGCATGCAGGCCACAGAGACTCCAACATCGAGTTCCGCAAGAGACCAAATATAGACCCTTAGAGAGGCCGCTGCAGAGGGTCAAGTCAGAAAGGAACGTGGGAGTATAAGGCTCAGCGGTAGCTTACAAGTGATGTTTTGTGCCGTCGCATAGTGAATCAGAGTATGTACTCGTATGACACTGACTGCAGTGAGGCTGATAGCACGGTCAGCAAAAAGACAGCGAGCTGTCGAGGATGCAGCGCTCACAAGATCCCAACGCTAAACATTAACATCACTCCGATTTTTTCCTGACTCCAAGATTCAGCTTGTAAAGCTGTGTCAAAGGCAGGATCAGCATCCATACATCTAACAAGATGTTGAAGCCAACGTGCACCAGGACAAGCACGTCAAAGTTCATGCAAACGCCGTCATGCTCACCATCCCAGTCAAGCCAGTAAGTCGACAATGGTTGACATTGAGCGAAGATAAGAATGAGGTAAACTAAGCTCAGAAGGGCATTGGAACCTTGAGTAACCCATAAAACCCTTCGAACGCGAGTAGAGGGGAAAATTCGAAGGTAGAAGAATAAGATGGAGGCTTTGATAACTGCGAGGCTGATGATGTAAACAACTTCAGTCACAAACATGATCTGAAGATTATCAGCAGAAATTCCGATACTTCATTATAGGTCAAGTAGGGTGGGTGACTGCAATTCACCTTGAGAAACTCAGTAATCATTTGAGGCTGAAGAGTCCAAATGTCTCTGCCGAGTCCGATAGCTAATACTAAGTCGGGTGTAAGTATCAAAGATGAACGTAGATAGGTGTCATAAACATACAATGATAGACGACTGGCACCATGGCTGTTGTGAAGGCCTAAGCCACGCATTAGAACATATGCCTCAGTGCAGAGGGAACGTGATCAACTTACGAATCCGATTATTACACAAATGTCATCAGCACCCCAGGGCGCTGGGTTGACGATTTTGTTGGCCAAGCGAGCGGTAATAAAGAAGGCTGGTAAAATAAAGAGAAACCCTGTTATGAATCGTGGAAGAGCCGTATTGTCGGTTAGCGGAAACCCGCAATCCGCCCATGTCATGTTCTCAACAGCTTTGCTATTGTCAGCGAGGGCACAGCTAAAAGTCCCCGTGGCTTTCGTGCTCACCGAGACCCTCCTTGACAGTGCAATTTGCCTTCAAGCAAGTGCTGACTTCATTGTTGTATTCGGGGTCGATACAAAGGCAGGTTTGATTCAATCCAGTACAGGATGATTGCGGCAATGCTTCGAGCATACAACTCATCTGTGTACAATTATGCTTAATGAGCACTTAAGAACAAACAGAGAAAAAATGGCGTGTTCTTACTGCACATGGAGGATAATTAGAGATGCTGGGAGAGCCAGTAGCCACGGTGCTCAAGCTGAATTGCAGAGCAACAAAGAGGTGAAAAGCCCTCATTTTTGCCGAAAAACCAAAAAAACGAACAGACCCAGAAAACTGTCAAACAATCTGGTAGTGAAAGTGAACCTGACCTGTATGATAACACCAAAAGGACGAAGGGTTGTAGAGAAAGCGTAAATGGCGACGGGGTTTTGCAAATTAGTGTAAGAAGAGTTGACTCTGAATGTGGCGAACTCAGGTCGAGAAATGATGGTGGTCGTAATCAAGAGGGATGGCTGTTTGCAAACTGATGGGGTTCAGGAAACCTTCGAATGGTGCAGCCACATAGTTGCTATCAATCCGCCCAAGACTCTGAAGTATGGGGTCCAATGCTAGCTAGTCTTTCACTGGGCCGAAGCGTACACAATAGTCTGCGCTCAACATGAAGCAGATCACTGACCCTAGTGTCCCCGGCTTTGCCAGAAGCGGAGGGGTGCCGCCAATTGGTTTTACAATCGGACGTGTTCTCATTGTCAACGAGTCGGATCGAGCTTAGAAGCCTAGTGCTGGTGAGACAAGCGACAGGTCAAAACGGGCTATGTCTTACTGTGATCTCCGCAATGAGCATGGGCTGAACGCCCTTCAATGGCACATTGCATAGTATTTCAGCCGGTTAGTGAACCAAAACCAAACGTCATATCAACTTGTGGTCCCTTCGGTTGTGGCTCCGACACCGTGGCCAATTTTGTCTAAACCGGTCTGTCGTGTTTGTCACTCTGTTTAGGGATAAGCCTCGCTCTTTATATGACAAGGACTGAGCCAGTTTTTACATTTCCGCTCATTCTTGCGATAGACCTGAGGAGTGAAATAAGCTTAATACTTGTATCTATTTGTTGCGCCATTGTAGGCACAACAAGTCAACCAAATGCTATCATACTACCAAAGAAGAGCTTATAGCGCTAGAGCTGTCAACCGAACATAGCAGTCATGTGGCTCCCTAGTCAGCTTATCGTATGCCCCAGTTGTGTTGAGTTGGGGCGGCAACTCCTCGAGCTGGAAATTCCACAACACCAGTACCACCATGATGCGAAATTGCGCGTAGGCCAACTTCCGCCCATAACAGCCCCTGGGGCCCATGCTGAAAATCATGTTACGCCCGCGCGTCGCGTCGAAGATGTCTTTCGTGCCGTCCTCTGACTTTACCAGCCATCGCTCGGGGACGTACGCCGCCGTGTCGAACTCCGAGTCTTCGCCTGTACAGCCGCCGGTGCCCCTACCTGCGGCTCCTTTCGCCGCCGTCACCGCCGCCTGAGCACCCGGAGTGCGCAGCGCCTCATTGACGGCAAAACCAGGTTTCGTGTAGCTGGCCTGGTTCCACACCTGAAAGACGACAGTACCCTTCGGGATGCGGCAGCCCAGGATCTGCGTGTCCTGCGTGGCGCTGCGCACGCACATGGGCGCCGTCAGCGACATGCGGAACAGCTCCTCGATACTGGCCTCCAAGTATGGGCACCGCACTTGCATGATCTCCTGCGCCGTCGGCACGCGCTTCTCGGCCACCGCTGTGGGGAGTGCCGCCCGCAAGCTGGTGCGCAGCTTGGCCTGTTGCGGCTGGTGGGCCGCCAGCGTCTTAACGGCCCAATGGTTGGAGTTGGACGTCGACTCGTGCCCGCCCAAGGTGAAGCCGTACAACTGTAAGTTGGAAGCACACATGTCAGCTTGGCCGTGCGACGTGCGTGGTATTCAAATTGCAAGTGACCCGTCTCTTCTCTTACCTCGTCGTAGAACAGGCGCGTGTGGAAAGCTGGCGGTCGCTGCTCTTTTGCCGCTTGGCTGCTCTCCCTGCGCACCATCTCATCCACGGCGCAGCGCACTGCTTGCCCTTCCGATGCGAACTGTACTCGGGCGGTGGCCAGGTCAACTTGGCGCATCAACAAGTCTTCCTTGAGCCGGATCGCTCTTTTCATGACCTGCCCTTGGCGCAAGAACCAGTGCGCAAGCACCGGGAACAAGGACTTCATCGCCGTCTCAAGACTATCCGAGATCATGAGCAGAGCTTCGATGACGGGGTTGGGCGGCGCATGTGGGAATACCACCGGGGTCTCCTCATGATTATCCTTGCCCTCGTGATCGGACGGCAACGAAAGCAAGGAAGACAGGTAGTCAACGTTTGGTTGGGTTGCACTTAGACCCTCCACTCCCAGGCCAGGACCGAAGGTGAAGCCGAGCACGGCGTCCAACGCACAATGACTGATATCTTTCAAGGCCGAGAAAGGGCGGCCTCTCGCTAGTCGGGCCTTCTCCCGCCACAAAGCCGTAATTCGCATCGTGCTCTCATGTAGTAGAGGAGCGGCGACCTTGTTGAGGAAGCTGGGGGTCAGAATGTCCCCGACCAGCCGCCGACGGCTCTTGTATTCATCGTTCGTCTTCCACCTGCTATGGTGTTCTGGAATGACACCACCCAGGAGGTCGGCGGTGAATTCAGACCTATCGAACTCCTTGCCCCGGCGCATCAATATGTCTTGGGTTTCGTAAAAGTCCGAGATGATGACCCAGGGCTTGCTGAACGGTCGGCCGAAGACTTGGATGATGGGCGAACGGTGTTTGATGTTTTGCGCCCCGAGCCAGTCGTACATTTCTCCCGTCTTTTTGACATGGCCCACCATCTCTGGCATGTCGCCTAAGATTGTTCCTGTCGCCGCCTCATTGTAGGGAATGCCAGCAAGAGGCCGGGGCAGCAACGATCGGTAGAGAAGATACAGGGCAAGTACACAAATAAAGACCACTATCGGCCTGCTGACCGTGAGTACGGATAGTACTCCGCAATTATCCATATTAACTAGAATTTGCCTATCTCTACTAATCCGAAAGATGTAGATAAGTGCAAGAAGTTGTCGGGCCTCGAACATGTAGTTGCCAGACAGCTTGCACCTATAAAGCGAAAATTCAGAAACGCATGGAAAAACAACGTTTCAAACTGCCACAGTTCTACATAACTAACACGTGGGGGAATTGAGGCGGCGTTTCTGTCGCCTGCTTGGAAACTTCGCTTCCATTCCCAAGCTGAGCCAACACCTATGGGATATGCCTATTCTACAAACTTTATTTGACCGAGTCCGAGTACTGTTTTGCTCGATACGGACCTCCAACTTCGGCAAACATCAAGGTTGCCTGCAGGTTTTGGCTTTGTTTTGACCATTGCCTTGCCTAGATTGTGGTTTTCCTGCCTCCGTTCGGCTTCCCCTTCTTCATCCGGACGGGCTTCCGAGAGAATAAAGTTAAGGTAGCTTTGACGGCCTCGTAAAACAAAGACTGGCTGAAAAGTTAAGGGTAAGTCTGATCTTTATACCTCATCAATCATGATCTGTCACTGCCGAGCAGCTTCCACCAATTGGCTCAAAGTTCTGCCACACGGACTTAATATGGGTGCAACGCGTGTATCACCGTGTGATCTTGAAGATGATGATTGGGATGAAAAATAGCATTAGTCAGGCTGAAACAACATTGATTAAGCGACCCTGCCTTTTCCACTAAAATAGCCAAGCATCACATTGGAAGAGAGAGCCTTGTCATTTTCGGTTAGCTGGCTCTGATATATTTTAACAGGCTGAGAATTCATACACGACGCGAATCTTAGATTGTCTCATGTGGATGTGCAGTTCGTATATTCGTTACTAGCAGCTTTTGGGTCTCAAAAAGAAGTCATCCGTCCAACAAGTGACGCTGCCTCATAGCGGCAGGCCCAACCAGCTTGCCCCTCTTATCCCGCTCATTACCCGTAGAGAAGGTCATTGTGTTGTAGTATATAGTCACGTAGGGTCCAGCCTTGTTGTATGATAGACCGACGTACGAATGTCTCCCAATGGTTTTGGAGAAGTCCTGGTCCGGGCTGTGCGTATTAGACGCCCAGTTAGCTTTATGAATCACGAATGCGCCAATTAGATGAACTTTTGAGACGAAAGAGACTCACAAGGCTTTCTGCACCGCATCGACGTACGTGTCGGCCAGATGCTGGAATCCGTTGGCGCGGAAGAAGCTGCTGAGAGATTGGGCGATCCGCAGATCCGTCCCACCATAGTGACGCACAGGTATATACACCTTCGGCAAAGGTGCAGTACTGTCGTGCTTCATCTCCATGTTGAAAATTATGCCCGCCGTCCGGTGTGTGCTACGAGGTAAATCTTCTCCGGGGTCGGAGACCCCTAGGACCTGGAGGTAGAACGACCGGATCAGGTCCAAGCCGGCGTCGATCTCAGCGCCCTTGAGTGTGCCCCCAAGCGAATACACTTCCTCTACCCGCGCCAAGCATGTTTCCTTGGTGCGCAAGTAGACCTTGAAGCGAGCATCAGTTGGGCGGACGGCGTCGAAGGCGATCAGTTCTAACCGTAAAATGCTCTCGTTGTCGCGCTGCCTCTTGTAATGATAGACGAAGTCGCGAACGTAATTGAAGGCAGGCATTAGATTCAGCGGTAGCTGTGCAATGACGTCGGTAATGATCTCGCCAGCATGATTGTTCTCTAGTAAAGAGATGGGAATAGGGTAGAAGTACACCTTTGGTACTGGGTATTTGCCGTCTAGGTCGAAAGAAATGGTGTTGGTAGTCATATGCTCGTTAGGCGCCATCTTGGACACAATGTCGTTGGCGTACTTGGCATCGACGTGGAGGTGCTTCTTGAAGAACTCCCACAGCTGCCCATCGACAGATCCGCCGCCGTCGTTATGGCGTATCAGGCGTGACATGACCAGCTCGGACTCATCTTGGTTGAAGGGATCTTTTGCCGTCCCAGCGAATGGTCCAATCGGCTCAGAACCTACACGGATCTTGGATCCTTTAGGCCAGATGTTCCAACTGAGCTCCGCGGGGGAAAAGTCATCAGAGCAGAAGCTGTCGAAATGAGGCAGTCGAGTACCTGACTTGGTGGTAATTGGCCGAGGACCTAAAGACGGGACAACGAACTGGTTGACGAATTCGGCATACTGCTCCTGGTCCTCAACAGAGTATCCAGCACTCTGCATAAGGGAGAGGAGAGAATGCGAAATTTCTTCTCGCCAAAAGAGTGAGTCCTCTTGACGGCTAGTGAAGTCTGGGCCAAGCGTTGCCATAACCATTGTAACGATGTATTAGGGTGATATGGGACTGAAAAAGTTGCAATACTGGCTCTAAGACGAAGAAAATTGAACTATGACTTGAAAATTGAAATGCACGGCCAGCTAAAAGAGAGGTGGATAATTAGGCTTAATCTTATATAGCAAGAGACTCAAAATAAGAAGTTGAGGTATCCTCAAATCTCGATGGAAATTTCAGAAAGTCAAAGCACCTAGGTTCGAAAGGTACTTCGGAGTCCCGGTCGGTTTAGATATTTGGTACACCTCCAAATATCACTCAGCTGTCATGTACGTGATTGCTAGCTTTGGGATGTCCGAGGCGGCGGTAGTAGACGATAGAGACCTAGGTTTTCCCAGCTCTCGCATTCTGTCCAATCGGTACACACCACAATTAGGGTCGTTGACTTGGACATTGACAAACTGTTACAGTGACCGCAAACTTGAGTTTATCGTTTCGTTCCAATTCTTGTGAGCCAGGCTCGTGGTCTGAAGCCCGGAGTTTGAAGCCTCGGTTGGATGAGGGCCACTCCGGTACGGAACGCCGGATCCGATCAGGATGTTTCACTACGGACCCCGAAAAGCATATAGGGCAGTCGTCGTGTAGTTTTCCATTTAAAGTCCGCGATGCGTCAACTAAAGGTTTCAGCCTCTCGTTTTCTTATTATTCGCTGATGTAACTTCTTTCAGACGTTAGGACCGGAGACTTGGTAAAGTTAATATTCAGACGACCGACGAGCCGCATCCATCGCCTTCTATGTGTATATGACCCATGTGAAAACATAACAATATCTTAGCACCTTGCATTCAATAACCTGGCGTCCGTACTTCTTCTTAGACCTTACCTGACTTGTTTTTCGTAATAACGCATCTCGCACAGCGCAGACCATTGAATGATGGACTCTATTATTCTCCCCCTAGACTGGCCTCCGCAGCTGGTGCGCCTGCTAAGCTTGAACAGTGGTCCAGCTCTCGCAGTCGCCCTGCTTCTCGCCGCCTCCATTCCATTTCTCCTTAGTTGGGTTATTGCAGATCGGTCTATACCCAAGATCACAAGCTCAAAGTCCTGGTTGGCCACCAGGCAAGACTTTGCCGTTCATGGCGTTGAGATCATCGAGAAAGGTTTCAACCAGGTGAAAAGTGGCGTATTTCGGGTAACAGCTCTGGATGGTGAATATTGCGACTTGACACATCGTACACGACGTGCACTGGGCTTACGCGTCGCAGGCTCCGATTTGGTTCTCCTCGCACCAGAACATTGGCTGGCAATTTGCAAGAAGAAAGACGAGGAGGTCGCGCCCGCTCGTAAGGAGGTATGTCCCCAGCTCCATGTTCCTACTTCCTTGAAGAGAGCCTAGTCTAACAGAGCCGAGTTCTTCCTCTGCGACTTGCACGGCGCACCATTCGAAGAACCCTTTCTTTACCGCTACCTCGCTGCTCGAATGCCGGGTTTTGGTATGTGTCCAAAGCTTCCGAGGCAAGCATATTGCGCTGACATTGAACCTCCTGCCGCAAGACCGCCATCTAGATGTCATTTCCGAAGCACTAGACGAGGGTATTTCCAGTCTCCTAAGTCAGGACTTCAGCCAATCCGATGGTGGTACGCCTTCCCTTCTGTTTCGGTTTGGGAGGTTAGCTAACGTTGCGGACTTGTTACAAGCATGCAAGCGTGTCATCATGCAGCCGCAGATCCTGCATGTATACTCGCACGTCATATGGCGTGTCATCCTAGGCGACAACTTCAGCTCCGAAGTTGTGACAATTTTCGAAAAGTACTCAGCAATACTTATCCCTGTTATGAAGAAGCTCAAAGCACAGAGACCCATGATGGCTCGCATCTCGGCCGCTTTCTCGAGCGAAGTGCGCCAGGTCAACGCGCAGCTAGAGCGAGCGACCCAATTCTTCACCCCAATCTTGGATCAGTGTGTTCATGCCTTGGAGCAAGGTTCGACGAACAGTTCGGCCAACAACGAGTGGTTCGAAGAGCTGGTTCGCATGGCGCCGGCCGAGAAGCGTCATGACTACAAGTACCTCACCAACGTCTTGATCGGCTTTGCCTTCACCTTTGTATTCTCTCCTGGACCTTCAACCACGCAAATAGTCTATGAGTTTGCCTTCCGTCCTGATTACACAGAACTTGTGCTCCAGGAGGCGCGTGACGTCCTGGGAGAGAAAAACTGGACTTTCACGCGGGAGAGCCTCCGGAACCTTTCGCTGTTGGACAGCTTCTGTAAAGAAACTCACAAACATCATCCAACGGCAGCATGTACGTCTTATCCCTACTTCGTCATTGGCAACACCATTACCAGAAACCCGCCTTGATATTTTGATATCGAGAATGTCTGTTGTGTAAAAAGTCACTGACTGACTCCGGACTTCCCGGATGTGTAGCCAACCTGATGAAGAAGATCCACAAGACGCAAACACTGCCCAACGGAGTGGTCCTGCCAGCCGGCACCATCTTCGAGGTGGTCATGACGGCGGCGCACCTATCCAATCCGAGTCTCGAGAACCCGGGCGAGTGGAACGGACATCGTTACCACGACCTGCGGAAAAAGATGTCTTCACTGACTGCCGCCAACAAATTCGACTGGGGCAGTGCGACGAGAGACGACGTCAACTTCGGCTACGCGTCCCACATGTGTCCCGGTCGCTGGGCTGGATGCTCTATCGCCAAGATGTTTCTTATCAAGCTTCTTTCTCGCTATCAGATCCGACCAGAGGATGGAGAGACCGAAAGGTATAAAGATGTTCATTCAGGCCAATATGTACGTCATAACTCTCGAGGATTTAATTCTTTTCCCTCTTTTCTTTTCACAAACACCAACCAACAATGAAGAATTACTTGAACTAAAAGTCGAGGTTTATAGATATTACCAAACCCAACCAAGTACATCGTTATACGGCCGAGGCAGTAACCATTATGCATAAATGGCCTAAATCGGTGCAAAGACTATGAATAGCTCTTGCTACAACTTTTGAAAATCACTGATGCGCGGAAAGGCAATCCCTGATATCGCGTAGGCATAGATTGTTCAGTAGACACACGATTTTTGAAAGTATAGTGTTGCAACAACAAGCCGCCGACAGTGCTGTGGCTAAGCGCGGCGGTGGCTCAGCGATTCATAGCTGACGTAAGCAACGAATCGGCAACGCCAACAATTGCTTGCCGCTTGCTGGCGATAGCTTCCCCTCTTCCGACACACACCAGAATAGCAAACAGAACACCACCAACGAGTTGTATTGAGTGTCACGTGTCTACTATGCGTATATGGGTTAACAACTACGCGTCTAACCTTGTGAGTTATACCAACAGGTACCCTAATACACTCGTTTTTTCTATTTCTTTCTCATGAAGTCCTACCGCTTTTTATTCCTAAAAATTAAATTTGTCAGAAGAGACATAGTTGTGCTAGTTGCATTTG